>JAKRSK010007277.1:0-197521 GCA_029891615.1 Natrix natrix natrix
CTGCATACTCTCTGCTGATGGCCAATGGCTTGTTGGGCAACGGGCCCCCGAATTTCTGGACACAACCAAGCTGTGTACCCCTGGTGCCGGGTCAGGGTCCAGAGATAGGGGCCACCCTAGTTTTTTAATAGGCGCTTTTTTATACCCCTTCCAGTTCTCTTTTCCCATCCTCATTCCTCGGTCATGGGCTAAAATCCCACCTAGGACACACCGGGGTTATTCAAAGGTATGTTTAGAATTGACACATCCCTGACTTAGCACTTCATTCCTGACTGGTGCATCTTTACTGATGCTCCTATTGCAGCATTATGCACCGTGTCTTGACAGCTTTTCTAGGTGAGTGTATATCATCTATACCTTCCCCTAATCCGATTCGTCTCATACGTGCGACAGCGCATCAGAATTCCTTCCGTGCCATAGTCGCTCTTTTGGCGAAACAAAAGGGCCTACATTGGGATCGTGCCCTATAGCGCTCTTGGGCAGGTGGCCCAAGGCCAACCTGAGCATTTCCCGCTACCTGTCATACAAACAAGCCCGGTCTGAACCAGTAGTATATACCACCTCTGGTCCAGTTATCCCCAGTTTCAAATTGCCAGTGCATATGGTTTTCAGGGCTCCGTTGCCTCCCTTTGCTCGTGCAAAGTTACTTAACCAGTAACAGCTTTTAGGAGGTTTGGATTTCAACTCCCAGCATATCTCCCTAGCCCAGCGATGGCGACACCTTTTTTTGGCTCGCGTGCCATAAGTGAGGGGAGCGCCAGAGAGGGTCGTGTGTGGGCTGTGCCGCACCCCATAATGCAATGCGTAACCCCCCCAGTGCGCATGGGCACACTACAGGCGCAATCCCCCCATTTTTTTGCATGCTTTTTTTCGCCCTCCCTCGGGCTCCAGAGGCTTTATAGGAGACTGGGAAGGCCTGTTTTTCACCCTCCCCCGCCCCTCCGGTAGGCTTCAGGGACCTTCAGGAAGCTTCCCCGAAGCCTCCGGAGCAGTCAAAACGAACCTCCGAGCAAACCGGAAAGTCCGTTCCCCGACTTCCGGTTTGCCCGTAGGGCGGGGTTTTTGTGCTCTGGTTTGCTCGGAGGAGGTTTTAGAGCGCTCCAAAGGCTTCAGGAACCTTCAGGAGGCTTCCCTGAAGCCTCCGGAGCAGTCAAAACCGAACTCGCTGAGCAAACCGAAGTCCGTTCCTGAACTTCCGTTTTTCCTGTAGGGCTGGGTTTTGTGCGCCCGGAGGCTTCAGGAAGCTCATGAAGCCTTCGAGGGCCTCCGGTGGGTGGGTGGCTCTTTTCACCCTCCCCAGCTCCTATAAAGCCTCTGGAGCCTGGGGAGGCGAAAAATGACTTAAAAAAGTGGAACCTCAGCTGGTCAGTGTGCGCCATAGCCAAATGCGCTGAAATGGCTCCGTGTGCCACTTGTGGCACGCGTGCCATAGGTTCGCCATCACTGCCCTAGCCAGTCACGGGAGTGGGAGTTGAAGTCCACACCTCTTAAAGTGGCTAAGTTTGAAAAATATGTGCTAGACTTTTCAGAGTGCAGAAGTACCGTATATACTCACGGTATACATGGCAAGTATATAAGTACCAGTATATACTTACTCACTTGTAAGCCCATGTGTGAGTAAGCAGGCCCTAAATACTGTGAAAAAACCCTGAAATAATGTGCCACAGTTGGGTTAAAGAAATTCAAGGAAGGGTCTGCTTAGCTACAGATCGGCCTCTGTAAGATATATGAGTAATTTTTACAATGTATTACCATATATACCTAACGGATAAGCCAAATCTGATTTCGGGTACATTTTGGAGCGTGAAATTCTCGGCTTTTTTCTGTGTATATATGGTAGATGACAAAAGAGTGAAGTTCTGGAATAGAATATTGTGAGATACAGTCCTTGATTTTACAACCATTTTGTTCAGTGGCTCTTCAGAGTTAGAACAGCACTAAAAAAAAAAAAAAAAGATTCACAATCAGTCCTCCGCACTTAACAACTGTTGCAGCCTTCTTATGGTTGCGTAATCAGAATTTGGGCATTTTGGCAACTGGTATATATTTATGATGGCTGCAGCTTCCCAGGGTCATGAGATCCCCATTTGATTCGGTGAAGCACCATGTGATTCACTCAACCACAGTGATTTACCCTGCCTAGAAAGGGGGTAAAATGGGTGGTGATTCATTTAACCACCGCCTTGTTTAGCAGTGGAAATTCTGATCCCAGTGACATAAATCATAAGTCAAGGACTGCATGAATGCCACCTGGCCTTGCCCTCTTCTAGCATACTCCAATTCTGTTCTTTCTATCCTGATGCCCTTCATTTTTTCCACAGAAATGGAAGCTGTGTGCTCTGGTCCCATAATTGGTAGACCAGGTTTCCCTGATAGGCTGGTCCCACTGGAGGAAAACCTCCACAGATACTAGCATCCCATCAAGTATGAAGAACTAACTCAATTATCAAGTTAATTTTAGGTCTCTCCCTTTGTGAAATCATGTTTTATTTTTCGCTAGAGCAGAGGTGGGGAAAGATGGCCTCCTTCCTGACTTGAGGACTTCAACTCCAAGAATTCTTGAGTCAGCCTGGCTGACTCAGAAATTCTGGGAGTTTCAAGTCCACGATTCATAAAAAGGGATCATCATTATCCACCCCTGCTCTAGAGCTTTGGATTTTCCTTTTAGGTGGGTGGTGTTTTGAGTGACCCCTCCAGCCTCCCAAACGATCTTGGCACCAAAATGCCTTTAATTAACTTTTCACAATCTGCCCTCAACAGGCATACACGCATTCATCACACAAGACCCAAAATTTCACAAGATTGCTGCCAAGACGGCGGTGCTCTTATAAAGTGGTAGCCAAAAATCAGAGAGGAGTCTGCTGGCTCCCTTTTGCCAACCCACATATTTTATAAATAGAATAACAGAGTTGGAAGGGACCTTAGAGGTCTTCTAGTCCAACCCCCTGCTTAGGCAGGAAACCCTACACCACTTCAGACAAATGGTCTTCCAACATCTTCTTAAAAACTTCCAGTGTTGGAGCATTCACAACTTCTGGAGGCAAGTTGTTCCACTGATTAATGTTCTAACTGTCAGGAAGTTTCTCTTTAATTCTAAATTGCTTCTCTCCTTGATTAGTTTCCACTCATTGCTTCTTGTCCTACCCTCAGGTGCTTTGGAGAATAGCTTGTTCTCCAGCTGATGGCGCAGGAGGGTCCAGAAGTGGAGTTCAATCCTTATTTCCCAAGAGACTGAGTCAGAATTGAAGGCACGCCTCCAGCTTCCCTTGCTGACTTCCCAATTCTGACTCAGTCTTGCCCAAGAAGAGATGTATTTTTTCATTGCTGTAAGTTAGTATTTTAGTTTTAGTTATTTTCCTTTAAGATACCTTTTCTCTGTTGCCTTGATTGCTGGATGGTAGGGGACTTGGCTCACAAGTTCTTTTTCACCATGTTCGATTTGTGTCTGAGACAATTCGAACTGGGATCCTGTTGGAGGCTTTTACCGGGGTTTCTTACTAAGGTGCTGTTGGTTGTGCCGGCTATCAGGGTTTTGTTGCGGCGTCCTTTTACATTTCCCATTGTGGTCGCCTCTTTGTGGGCTTCCTCAGAGGCTCTGACTTGCCACTGGCTCTCAGAGGCAATGGAGGGCTGCTGGCGATGCGCTGGCACTTCTGCAGGGCTTGTGGCGAAGCTGTGTGGCTGATCCGGAGCTCTCGGGCCGTTTTTTCCTCACCGGAACACCAGACTTGGTTGCATGTTTTTCCATGTGAGTATGGGGCCCTGGGGTGGCCATTTTGGGGAGGACCTCATGGTGATGGCCATTTTGGGGAGGATCTCATTGCGGTGGGCATTTTGGGGAGGACCTCATTGTGGTGGGCATTTTGGGGAGGACCTCATGGCGGTGGGCATTTTGGGGAGAACCTCATGGCGATGGGCATTTTGGGAGGACCTCATGGCAGTGGCCATTTTGGTGGTGGCCATGTGGTGGTGGCCATTTTGGGAAGTCCTCTACTGAGTCACGAGGGCAGTGGCCATTTTGTTTGCACCTTTTTCAGCCACGAGGCTCATTGCGATTGCCGGTATCTATACGGGGTTGCTTTACACTTTCCCCCCCACTCCCGTTGATTCCGGGGGTGCTGGGGAAGATTGTGGCAGAGAGGGTGTAGGTAATCCTGGTTGCCCCATATTGGGCCACGCAGACCATGATTCGCAGACCTCATAGGTCTGTCCATTGCCAAACCCTGGAGATCCCGCAGGAGAGGATCTCCCTTCGCCAGGGGGTCCTGGTTCATCAGGAGTCGCAGTGGCTCCGGTTGACCGCCTGGTATTTGAAAGGGAGATCCTGAAAGAGGAGAGGTTATCATCACGAGTGATTCACACCATCGTAGCCTCTAGGCGCCCTTCCACGACCAGAATTTACAACACCAGATGGTCTACCTTTGTAGTTGGCGCCGTTCGGCAACGGTGGATCCCAAGCGCCCATTCTCGCCTGCTATCCTGGAATTTCTCCAGGACGGTCTGGAGAGGGGCCTGTCCCATAACACCCTTCGTAGGCAGGTTTCGGCCCTGGTGCTAGACGGTCGGAGGGTCTGAGCCGCCGTCCTGTAGTGAAGAGGTTTTTGAAGGGGGCGGCAAATCTCCGTCCCCCGGTAGTTCACAGGTTCCCGTCGTGGGATTTGTCCATGGTTCTTCTGACTCTCGTGAATCCCCGCTTTGAGCCCCTGAGAACGGTCTCCCTGCAGTTCCTTACCTTGAAGGTGGCCTTGTTGCCATCACATCTGCAAGGAGGATCTCCGAGCTGGGGGCTCTGTCGGTCAGAGATGACCTCTGTATTTTCCATCCTAACACAGTCGTTTTGAGACTCGACCCTGCTCTCATCCCCAAGATTAATTCATACTTTCATAGGGCTCAGGAGTTAGTTCTCCCGATTTTTGTCCCAATCCACACACCAAAAGGAGAAGATCTGGCACAAGTTGGATGTACAGAGGGCTCTCTGGATTTATATTTAGAGGAAAGAGCCTTCCAGGAAGACTGAGGCCTTGTTTGTCTCTTTCAAGCCGTCAGCGATAGGATCTAGGGTGTCCCCCTTCTACCATTGGGCGGTGGTTATGGGCTTGCATTGCCCAGGCCTATGATGCCCAGGGTAAGCCAGTGCCTCAAGGGATAACAGCCCATTCCACTAGGAGCGCGGCCACCGTGGCTGCATGGAACACTCAGGCTCCAATTGGGGATATTTGTAGGGCAGTGGACGTGGGCTTCCCCATCACCATTTACCAAGCACTATCAGCTCGATGCCTTTGCGTCTGCCGAAGCGTCGTTCCGGATCATCATCTAGGGTGCTTCAGGGGGTTCATGCTCCCTCGGGTGCCACGGACCAATGAGTTCCCGCTCTAGGGACTGCTGCTTTGGTATGTCCCACTTCTGGACACTCCTGCGCCATCAGCTGGAGAAGAGAACGTTTGTCCTACCTGAACGTTCTTCTCAGCGTGGCGCAGGACGGTCCAGATCCCCCCCCCCTGTTTGGATGTATTAGGGTCCGTGTCCCAGGGGCTATTAATGCTGCGGGCAGGGCCTGTTCTTGTAATTCCCTAGTTGGAGCTGCGCCTCGTCGCAATTGGAAGTCAACAGGGAAAGCTGGAGGCGTGGCTTCAATTCTGACTCAGTCTCTTGGGCAAATAAGGATTGAACTCCCACTTCTGGACCGTCCTGTGCCACGCTGAGGTCAGGTAGGACCAAAGTTCCACTCCCCTCTTCTTTGTGGCAGCCCCTGAGATATTGGAAGACTGCTATCATGTCTCCCCTAGTCCTTCTTTCTCTTAAGCTAAACATACCCAGTTCCTGCAACCGTTCTTCATATGTTTTAGTCTCCAGTCCCCCTAATCATCTTTGTGCTCTTCTCTGCACTCTTTCCTAGAGTCTCCACATCTTTTTCTACATCGTGGCGACCAAACTGAATGCAGTATTCCAAGTGTGGGCCTTACCAAGGCATTATAAAGTGGTATTAACACTTCACTGTGATCTTGATTCTATCCCTCTGATTGATGCAGCCTAGAACTGTGTTGGCTTTTTTTGGCAGCTGCTGCACACTGCTGGCTCATACTTAAATGGTTGTCCACTAGGACTCCAAAATAAAGAGGCATCATTAAGCCGCAATTGGCTTCATCGGAGGCATGGAGTGATTCATGAAAGCTTCTGTTGATCCCCCATTGGCTCAAAGTCAGCAAATTCTGTCATTTGGTGGGAAGTTGCCTAGCAACACCATGGTTTGCCTAGCAACACTCAAGATGGCGGAACTTGCAAAAATTGCTGAGGCGTACATACGGATAGTGCTTCACTTAACGACGGTTTGTTTAGTGACTGTTCAAAGTTACAAACGGCACCGGAAAAAGTGATCTGTGCCTTGTTATTTTCACACGACCGTTGGAGGTCACCTGATCAGATGACTGGCAACCGGCATGAATTTATGATGGTTCCACCATCATCATGGGATCCCTTTTTTGCGACTTTCTGACTGCCAGACAAAGTCGGTGGGGAAGCTAGCTTCACTCAACAACCCTGTTACTAATTTAACGAGTGCTGTGATTCGCTTAACGACTGTGGCGAGAGAGGCCATAAAATGGGGCAAAGCTCGCCAGCTGTCTAGCTTGGCAACCAAAATTTTGGGCTCACTTAATGGTTGTAAGTCAAGGACCACCTGTAATCGATTGTGAACCAAGTTGACTGGTTCCCACAATCTGGGAAGGTAAATCTGAACAGGCCCCATTATAACGCCAGGGCCTATGTGTCCCCATTGTGTTAAGAGAAGGCAGAGAGGGGACAAGAGGAAGATTTGATCCCCTTCCGTCTTCAATAACTCTAGTCCCCCTTAGTGGGTGTCCTTGACACAGTGGCTCAGTGGCTACAACGCTGAGCTTGTTGATCAGAAAGGTCGGCAGTTCGAATCCCTAGCGCCGCGTAACGGAATGAGCTCCTGTTACTTGTCCCAGCTTCTGCCAACCTAGCAGTTCGAAAGCATGTAAAAATGCAAGTAGAAAAATAGGAACCACCTTTGGTGGGAAGGTAACAGCGTTCCGTGCGCCTTCGGCATTTAGTCGTGCCGGCCACATGACCACGGAGACGTCTTCGGACAGCGCTGGCTCTTTGGTTTTGAAACGGAGATGAGCACTGCACCCTAGAGTCGGGAACGACTAGAACATATGTGCGAGGGGAACCTTTACCCTTACCTTGACAAATTATTTTCAAAAGAACGTGACTTTGGGCAAAAAAGAGCATCCCTCAGTCAATTGACAGTAAATAATAAAGGAGAAAGTAGATTTGGATGACAGTGGCTGCCTGGTTGCTAAGCATCTAATGGGGAAGACGCTTGTGTGTTTAAGGAAAGCACGTATAAAGGAGAGAGAGATTTGGTAGGTTTGTACAAAATGTATGAATAGAGTAGAGAAAATGAGGAAGGGTGAAGATTTGCTAAGTAGTAAAACGTGAGGGAAATTGAATGAGAGGAGATTCAGGACAGATAAACAAGCATTCCTCGACTTACAACGGTTCGTTTAGTGACAGTTCCACGTTTGCAACGGCACTGTAAAAAGTGACGTTACCTTTTTTTCACACAACCGTCACAGCATCCCCGGGGTCACATGATCAAAATTCGGACACTTGGCAACTGGCATGAACTTAGGATGGTTGCAGTGTCCTGCGGTGGGTATCTCGTGTGATCCCCTTTTGCGACCTCCTGGCCATGGGGACGCTAAATTCACTTAACAACCGGGTTACCAACTGAACAAGCTTCAGTGATTCCCTTAAACCCCCGTGGTGAGAAAGGTCGTAAAACGGGGCAAAACTCACTTAACAAATGTCTCACTTCACAGCATACATTTTGGCCTCAATAGTGGTCGTAATTCGAGGATGACCCGTAACGGAGTTTGAAGGAGCTTTCTAGCCCAACCTCCTGCTCAAGCAGACAAGTGGCTGTCCACTTTAAAGCCTCCAGTGATGGGAGCACCCACAACTTCTGAAGGCAAAGCTATTCCACTGGTTAATTGTCCTCACTGCTAGGAAGTTTCTCCTCCATTCCAGTCTGCTTCTCTCCTTCATCAGTTTCCCATCTGTTGTTCCTTGTCTTGCCTTCTGATTGAAAATAGGGTGACCTCCCTCTTTTTTGTGGCAACTCCTCAAATATTGGAACAATATTTGACTGGTGGAGGCCGTAAGCAGGGTAAGCATTCAAAACAAGGGGGGTGGGGGCACACCAGATGGGCCTGGAGCACGGATTTTAAAACCATTGCGCCTTCCTCCAATATTAGAGGGAAATATTGAGGGCTTCCTCTTCTTGGTTATATACTACTAGTCGATAACCGGGGTATGTATTTATCCTAATTCTCCAACCTAATTATGTTGGAGCCCCCTTGTGGAGTAGTGACGCCATTACCATGGCAACTCCACTGTGCTGTACAGTAGACGCCATCTTAAAGCACAACAGCCTGTATCCTAACAGTATCACACTAATGCACACCATCACCATCAAAAGTACTGTGATTTGACACTATAGATACAATTCATTTCTTTTCATTTCAGCGGCCCAGGCATTCCAGAGTTATGCTGGAACACACACACACACACACACACCGAGAGGTGTTAGGAGTGTCTTACCCAGTGGTGAAATTCAATTTTTTTTATTACCGGTTCAGTATTTGTTTCCAGAGATTAAGTCATCTCTGTACCAAGTTTGGTTGAAATTGCGTGAGGCCTTCCAGAGTTATGCTGGAACACACACACACAGAGTTATATATATAGAGAGATTTTACAGGGTTTCTGCTGCAAAGTAGAGGAGGTGGCTGTCCTCGCAAGAAACAAATACCATGAATATGAACACTACTTTTACTGAAGGATTGCAGTAACCGGATTATTGGAAGTCTGAAAACATGGCTTCCCTTCTTTGCTTTTGCTTTTGCTTTCCAAGAATCGGGGGAAGTCCTTTCTGAGTTACTTTCTCTATTCCTGTTCGTTCTGTGGGCGGAGAGGTCTTTTATCTGACTGGTTGTGGCTCTCTTCCTCTCTCTCACGGGATACAGAGTAGTCCCTCAACTTACAGCAGTTCACTTAGTGACCATCATTGAAGTGACAGCGGCGTTGAAAAAAGCAACGTATGACCATTTTTCACACTTACAACCATTGTAGCATCTGTGTTGTGGCCACCAGCAGGATCCGGTTGAGCTGCTGATGGACCTCTGCATAGCGAGGAACCATATGAGTTTTGCTCTGGACGATGTGGAGGACCCTGTGCAGGGTTCAGACTCAGAGCAGGGACCAGAAAGGCTGGTTGGCCACCAGAAGGTGCCTGAGGCATGGAGCAGGGGGAGGATCAAAAGACAGTTTGTCCCTGATGCTAGATTAAGAAGGGCTGAGAAACGGAAGCAGCAACTCCGTAGGCAACTCACCAGAAGATGATTAAGCACAGGTGGTTGTGGATTGACCCCTCCCAAAGAGAGATTATAGGTGAGGCGTTGGAGGGGACATTTGCAGGAAACAACCGTTCAAATTAGTAGTTAAAGAACAATCTATGTATTCTAGCCGTGTCTGTTCATTTGGACTATCTGTGTTGCTTCGTTTGAAACGTGAGTTGTCTGGGCCCCAAAGGATTGGTTATCTCAGTAATTGAACAGTGGCAAACAGCCAAGCCTGGTGTTCTGGTTTATTCACAGTGTGTGTGAGGTCAGAACACATCTCCATGGTCACATGATCAAAATTCAGACGCTTGGCAACTGGCTCATTTTTATGACGTTTGCAATGTCCTGGGGTTGTTTTTTTTTCATGTGATCCTCTTTTATGACCTTTTTGAGAAGTGGGGAAGCCAGATTCACTTAATAACTATGTGACTAAACCTAACGACTGCAATATTCACTTAACTGTGATGGGAAAGATTGTTACAATGGGGCGAAATCCGCTTAACTGTCTCGCTTAGCAACAGACTTTTGAGCTCAATTGTGTCCTAAATTAAAGACTACCTATGGTTTCCCCCTGAACTGTTGAGTCCCATTCCCAATGTAGCAACTTCCACAGGTTTTTAATCCTGAAAGGCAAGGTAGTCAGGCTAGACTAATAAGACAAAACGACGAGGCCAGACAACTGTGTGTGTTGTTGTGTTGTTATCTAGGATTAATCCCTGTGTCCTTCCCACTTTTAGCCTGACATGTTAGCCAATAGGTGGGGCATAGAGGTATCTCTTAGATTTAGTTAGTGGTCAACCGGTTTTGTGTGGTAGTGAACTGCAACGGGAAGGCTCACACTTAAGCCAAAGTTAGGCATCTCCTATTAAGGCTTAGCGCATAGGTGTGAACTCTGCTTCGTTCTCACACATTTCAGTGTTGGGAGTCCAAATAAAAGTTGAAAACCAAAGAAACTGTCGTCGTGTCATTTGATATTTATGAGGAAATCGAGGTGATTTGGTCAGTCGCAACTGGCTTTGCGCTCTGGAAGATTTTTTGGGGATTCACGCACAGACAACGAAGAAATTCGGAGTTGAAAAGCCCTCTTCATCATTATTTAGCAGCTAAATATTGGGAAACATACGTCCTTCGGGACTAACAGGTGTGTTGTATTAGTTGATGTGGGAAGGAAAAAAGGGACAGTATTAAGTCCCGAATTACTGGGGAGGTCATTGTGAACCCCAATTGTCTTCTAAATCAGAGTAACAGAGTAACCAAGTTGGAAGGGCCCATGGAGATCTTCTAGTCCACCCCCTCTGCTGAAGCGGGAGAACCTTATTACCACTTCAGAGAACTGGCTGTCCGGTCGACTTCTTAAAAAGTTCACATCGCGAGTCAATCTAAAACAGGACTCCCCAAACCCCTGGGCTGCAGGCCCACTACTGAGCCCTTGAGCCTGGTTCAGAAGCGGGCTGTGGTGACGGCCGAGCATGGGTACACAGCCACAGCTGGCACCGCAGACAAGCACAAAACTCCACTTGCGTAAGTGGCGGGCGCTTTTACTCATGCACAATACATTCATATCACATCCCCACAAATGCATGCTGAGTGAACCTGTGTCTTCCACTTACATGAAACAACCCCCCTCACCCCCCCTTCAGCACCTGGGCCTAAGCCAAAGCCGGTAAAGTTGGGGACCACCACGATCCGAAGATAGTTAACGGGTGAACCAAACCTTCCCATCCATTCCTTCAGAGCTGCAGAGCGGAACTAGTAATTAGGCACTCCCTTAGGAGCAGCATCTCCCCCTCCTCACCAGTCAAGATCTGGCCAGCATGAAAGAAACTCCCAAATATTGATTGGTAACGCTGAAGCTGCTTGCTTGGTATAAAACTAACCATTTGTGGGTCTTGGGCATAGATTGGAGGGATGTGCGTGGAGCTAGTTTATATCCAGGTTTAGAGCAGTGGCGTGGATGCAACTGATTGAAACAACTGGTTTGGTGAGTGCGCACTTCAACGCAATGCCGTCGCAGACATTAAAAAACCCTGACCTTTTAAAGCTTTCAAAAACTTTTTATGTCATAGCTGCCTGTGAGATAAAGTATGCTGACGCATGGCAATCCTGCTGTGGCCGCTACCTGGACTACTGCAACGCTCCCCTACATGGGCTCGGCCCTTGAAAGAGCACCCGAGGTTTCATCGCTGGTCCAGAATGCGCCGCCCGCGCGTGTTATCATGGGGGTACCTAGGTGCTCCCATGTTGCAGCCCCTTTGTAGAGCACGCCTGCACTGGTTGCCGGTTGTTTTCCCCCCGGGTGCGATTCAAGGTACTAATTATGGACCTTTAAAGCAAGCCTCCATGACTTAGGCCCAGGTACCTGCGAGACCACCTACTGCCACCAGTAGCCTCCCACCAATCCAGTGCGATCCCACAGAGTCGGCCTCCTCAGGGTGCTGTCGGCCAGGCAGTGTCGGCTGGTGACCCCCAGGGGAGAGCCTTCTCTGTGTGGAGCGCCTTCCCTCTGGAATGAGCTGCCCCCGAAGAGCTTCGCATAATCCCCGACCTCCTTCCGATGCGCCCTAAAAAGTTGGCTTTTCCAGCAAGCCGGCCTGGCCTGTTAATTTTATCTAATTTTTAAAATGTTAGTGTTATAATTAATTGGCTTTGTTTTTTGGATTGTTTCTAATTTGTCCTTTTAACTTTTGTAATATGTGTTTTTTAATGCTGTACGCCGCTCTGAGTCCCTTTGGGAGAAGGGCGGCTATATAAATCCAATAAAACAAACAAAACAAACAAATGTGCTCAAAATCAGCTGAGGTAAAAAATAGGAAATATCTAGACCAGGAAAACGGTCCGATCCCGCTGAATCCCCACCCCTTGGTTAGAGGGATTTGCCACTGAAGGAAATGATTTGTAGGGACAGATCAAATAACTAGGACAAGACTAGTGCTAACTGGTTAAAATGGAACTACCGGTAAAAAGCCTCTCATAGCAGCTGAAATTGAGGTCCCACTCAAGTGATAAGCTACTGATAAGAACTCCTTATCAGGATGGGATTTCTGTATCCTTTCCTCCTGCGTTTTTTTTTCCAGTTTCCCCCTTCCCTCCGTCATTCGCTCTCATGATTCTATGAACCAATTTCTTTGGCTTTTCTTTTCTAACGTTTTTGTCCTTCGGTTTAGGAATTTAGGAGCATGTCTATCTCAAGCTTCGGCGCAACTTGGAGGATGGTGTGGGACTTTAACTCTGCTGCTGTAGACCTCTGGGCAGGTATGAAGTCCACAATGCCTTAAACGGGGCCCAAAGAGTAAAGAAACAGCGGCGAATTCAATAGGATTGTATGTCCTATCTCTCAGCAAACTGGGGGAAAAAGCGCCCTCTTCGGACAGTGAGTGGGGATGCAACCCCATGTTTTACAACAACCGGCCCGGTGCCGTGTTGATTCTTGCAGACTGCAGCCTCCGAATGTGCATTTTGCCGCCCATTTTAAGACTTAAAAACTTAACTTCTATGTCGGTGAGTTAAAACAGCTGACATGATCAGCTGAGCTAAAAAACAGGGGAAATACTGGACAGGAAACAGCAGGAGCGGGTGGCGGGGCCACACTGCTTACCGGAACTACCAGTTCACCTGAATCGGTGCGAACCGGCTGAATCCCACCTTTGTTTGTTTTGTTGTTTTTATTGGATTTTATATGCCGCCTTCTCCCAAAGGACTCAGGGCGGCGTACAACATTAAAAAAACACACATCCCAAAAGTTAAAAAGAAATTAAATATATATCCAAAAAAAACTAATCCGAATTTATGAAAACAATACATTTAAAAAATGAATTTAAATTAACATTAACAGGCCAGGCCGGCTTGCTGGAAAAGCCAACTTTTTAGGGCGTGTCGGAAGGATCGAGAGGTCAGGGATTATGCGAAGCTCCGGGGCAGCTCATTCCAGAGGGAAGGCGCTCCCACAGAGAAGGCTCTCCCCCTGGGGGTCACCAGCCGACACTGTCTGGCCGATGGCACCCTGAGGAGGCCAACTCTGTGGGATCGGTACTGGGCGGTGGGAGGCTACTGGTGGCAGTAGGCGGTTCTCGCAGGTACCCTGGGCCTAAGCCATGGAGCGCTTTAAAGGTCATAATTAGTACCTTGAATCGCACCCGTAAAACAACTGGCAACCAGTGCAGGCCGCCCTAAAAGGGGTGTAACAATGGGAGCACCTAGGTACCCCCATGACAGCCCCGCCGGCCGCATTCTGGACCAGCTGAAGCCTCCGGGTGCTCTTCAAGGGCAGCCCCATGTAGAGAGCGTTGCAGTAGTCCAGGCGAAGAAAAAGTACGAGGGCATGAGTGACTGTGCACAGAGCATCCATGATCCAGGAAGGGGCGCAAACTGACGTACCAGGCGAACCTGGGTAAAAGGCCCCCCTGGTCCCTGCCGTCATGCTTTTCTTCTAACTAAGCTGCGTAATCCAGGAGGACCCCCAGATTGCGAGCCTTCTCTGAGGGGGCTAAAATTTCTCCTCCCCTATCACCAAACGATGGAACAAGGTGTACAAAACCTCTGCATTTTGGAACCTGGAATGATACAGAGGCACCTCTATACCTTCCTTTTTTATGTTACAATGACATTGGGGAATAAGGTCTACAATCCCTCGGCCAATCCCACCTCGTCTAAAGTATGTTGGAGGGGCTTTCTCCGGATACGGTTACGGGACTGTAATTTTGTGTGTGGGTGTAATAGAAGGGGTAAAGTAATCTAATTATATGTTGATTATATGACTCCTAAATTAAAACACATTTAGTTTCTGTCCTAGCCTTGTCGACTTCTTTTACCTGTGTTGGGAATGTCAGATCTCCTGAGTCCACTAAAAGGTGAGTTAAAGATTCTTGCTTGAAAAAAGTTTGGGAAGTCCTATTGATTTCCTTTGACCCAAGATTCAGGCCCACTGTGGTTGCTGAATTTGCTGTCTGTTTTATTCCCTGCTTTATTCTGATGGATTTTGGACTGCAATTCTTTAAACGATGACGACCCAACCAGTGAGAGCCTGCAGAAGTAATTTGGAATGTTCTACGACATTCCATCCCCTTTGGCCATAAACTTTCACTGTTTCTTCTGGCCTATCGTCTTCTTTGACTGAATTCAGCCAGCTCTTGCGAGGAGACATTTCTGGCAGTATACCTTTTGAATACCTCGGGTGCTTTGCTACTATTGATTACTCTGGTGAAATAATTTAAATGTTTGTGCCAAATTCTGATTTCCCCTTCCAAATATACCAAATATCTCTATGTTTCCTCCCAGGATTCATAATAGTGGTCGATTTTTGTTTTTTTTCCTCTGCAAATGTGTCTGATCACAAACTAACCATCTTTGGGAAGTTACTTGCAGTTTAACCTGTATTGTTTTTTCCCCCTCTAGCTCAGGTTGTTAAACTCGTGCCCGCGGGCCGGATATGTCATGCGCTGCCCACCCACCCATGCTGGTTATTAACGAAGGGAGAAAAAATCCTGATATATCATATGACAATATGGAACGATGTGAGTTTAGACACCACCCCTGCTCCAGCTCCAACTGTGAAGGTTCCAAGAGTTGCCCTCCTTTCATCGCCTGGACTACTGCAATGCTCTCTAACATGGGGCTGCTCTTGAAGAGCACCCGGAGGCTTCAGCTGGTCCAGAATGCGGCCAGCGTGGGTTGTCATGGGGGTACCTAGGTGCTCCCCATGTTACATCCCTTTTAGGCGGCCTGCACTGGTTGCCGGGTTTGTTTTCCGGGTGCGATTCAAGGTATTAATTATGACCTTTAAAGCACTCCATGGCTTAGGCCCAGGGTACCTGCGAGAACCACCTACTGCCACCAGTAAGCCTCCCACCGTCCAGTATGATCCCACAGAGTTGGCCTCCTCAGGGTGCCGTCGGCCAGGCAGTGTCGGCTGGTGACCCCCAGGGGGAGAGCCTTCTCTGTGGGAGCGCCTTCCCTCTGGAATGAGCTGCCCCTGGAGCTTCGCATAATCCCTGACCTCCGGTCCTTCCGACGGGCCCTAAAAAGTTGGCTTTTCCAGCAAGCCGGCCTGGCCTGTTAATTTTAACTCATTTTTAAATGTATTGTCTATATATATTCGGTGGTTTTTTGGGGGGATATGTATTTAATTTCTTTTTAACTTTTGGGATGTGTGTTTTTTTAATGTTGTACGCCGCCCTGAGTCCTTTGAGAGAAGGGCGGCATATAAATCCAATAAAAACAAAAACAAAACAAACAAAAGAATTAATTTACGAGCCCTGGGATGAAATTCAAAGTGAAACCATTTATTAGGACTAACATCTTGGCACGGACTTTCTGTGTAGCTGAAACTAAATCACACTTATATGGCATCTGACCTTTACCCCTGTGCCCCCTCCCCTCTGGCTGAGGACATCAATCACATTCTCCAACAGGACATTATGGCAGGGTTCTGGACATGCGCATTCCACATCCCAGTACAGAAATATGACACTTTTACTCTGGCCAAAAGTATGCATGGCATTTCCCTCCCCTTCTCAAGGTGATAGTAGTCATGGAAATGCCTTAGGCATTGACACCAACCTTGGCAACTTCTGGGAGTTGAAGTCCACAAATCTTAAAGTTGCCAAGGTTGGACATTCCCTCCTCTAGCTGGAATGGATGCTATTTGCTTAGGTGTATAATTTTGACTTCACAAAGTTTGCCAACTTCAGAAAGTTGCCTCCTTTAATGGTGGGATAAACCTCTCCTGTGAAATTGGCAACTTCACAACGTTGCCAACTTCGCAAAGTTGCTTCCTTTAATAGTGGGGTAATCCTGTCCTATGAAATTGGCATTTAGCAATAGCAATAGCAAGTAGACTTATATAATGCTTCATAGTGCTTTTTCAGCCCTCTCTAAGCAGTTTACAAAGTCAGCATATCACCCCCAACAATCTGGGTCCTCATTTTACCAACTTCGAAAGGATGGTAGTCTGAGTCAACCTTGAGCCTGGTGAGATTCGATCTGCTGGCAGATGATCAGCAGAAGTAGCCTGCAGTACAGTACTCTAAACCACTGCACCTCCACCAGGGCTCAGAACATTTGCTCACAACATTTTTAAAAAATTGGCTGTTGGCTATAGGGGCCAATGAATTGATCAGATTAGGACAACAAAACTTAGTTTCATCTGAAGGCAGTGCCTGTGAGATATTGTGAGATAAGGATTGGCAGCTGAACCTTTCCCCCACCCCTCAATTCTAGGTTTTTAAGCCCACGCATCTTTAAAAAGTTGCTAAGCTTGCTAAGAGTTTTCAGAATTTAGAAGTACTTTATACATATATCTTACAATACAATAGCAGAGTTTGGAAGGGACCTTGGAGGTCCTTCTAGTCCAACCCCCCTGCCTAGGCAGGAGACCCTATACCGTTTCAGACAAATGGCTATCCAACATCTCCTTAAAGACTTCCAGTGTTGGGGCATTCACAATTTCTGGAGGCAAGCTGTTCCACTGATTAATTGTTCTAACTGTCAGGAAATTTCTCCTCAGTTCTAAGTTGCTTCTCTCCTTGATTAGTTTCCACCCATTGCTTCTTGTTCTACCCTCCAGGTGCCTTGGAGAATAGCTTGACTCCCTCTTCTTTGTGGCAACCCCTGAGATATTGGAACACTGCTATCATGTCTCCCCTAGTCCTTCTTTCTATTAAGCTAGACATACCCAGTTCCTGCAACCGTTCTTCATATGTTTTAGTGCTCTTCTCTGCACTCTGCACTCTTTCTAGAGTCTCCACACTCTTTTCTACATCGTGGTGACCAAAACTAATATCTCTGTAAGCCCATGTGTGGAATACATTGACCCTCAATTTTTTTCACCAAAAATATAGTAAACTATATGCTGCTTGCAAATAGGCCTGCCCACAATTCTTATGGTATTTTAATACAATACAATACAATACAATAGTAGAGTTGGAAGGGACTTGGAGGTCTTCTAGTCCAACCCCCTGCCTAGGCAGGAAACCCTATACCGTTTTCAGACAAATGGCTATCCAACATCTTCTTAAAGACTTCCAGTGTTGGGGCATTCACAACTTCTGGAGGCAACTTCTGTTCCACTGATTAATTGTTCTAACTGTCAGGAAATTTCTCCTCAGTTCTAAGTTGCTTCTCTCCTTGATTAGTTTCCACCCATTGCTTCTTGTTCTACCCTCAGGTGCCTTTTTTGTGAAGGATTAAACCCTAAGGTCACAGGTAGCTTCTGTTGACAGTAGTGTCAGCTCTGACTCGCTTGGCTGTCCAGCGCAGCCATTCCGGCAAGGAAAGGAGAGCCACGTGGCCGCGCCACAGCCACCAAACACCCTACCTATGGACCCACACACTGACACTGACACCAACTGGATGGGCAAGACCAGACCAGACCCGGCCAGGCCCAATTGCCGCCTCTGCCTCCACAGCTGAGAAGTGGGGCAGGGGTCTGCGCACGAGGGGTGCCTCGGCATTTGAAGCGCGTGGCTTGGCAGGGCTGGGGAAACGCTTAAATGGTTCACGAAGAAGATAAACCATTGCAAACCAGGACTGTATTCTTTGGTGTTTTTTCTCGCAACTTACCGGAACCTGTCAGGAAGCTTCTGTTGTGGATGGATAGTAAGATTATGCATTTCTCAAGTTACTTAAAAAACCCTAAACCCAGCCTTAGGAAGGTGGAATTACATTATTGCACATATAAACTTTTCCACTGAACGAACCAAGCCAGTGTTTGTTTCTTTGTTCATAATAACTGACTCCATAGGTGACAAGGAACTGTCCAGGGTGCTGGAGTCCAGTTTCCTCCTGAAAAAGCACCCTTGGGACAGCCATGACTTGGATGACTGAGAATCTCTACAGACTTTTAGCTATACAATTTAGGATGAACACCCTTTGAATGGTGTGGGAATAGGAATGGATAGGCTCACGAAAGAACTAAAAGAGAAAGACGAACCTTGAATGCTGCTCCGTATGGGATTTATTGTACAATTGGCTAGAGCAGTGGTTCTCAACCTGTGGGTCAGGACCTCTTTGGGGTTGAATGACCCTTTCACAGGGGTCGCCTAACACCATTTTCGATGGTTTTAGGAACCGAGACAATAATTTTATGGTTGGGGGTCACCACAACATGAGGAACTGTATTAAAGGGTGGCGGCATTGGGAAGGTTGAGAACCCCTTGGCTAGAGGAAAGGAGGGGAAAAGCAGGAAAGCAAAGAAGAAAGGAAGAAAGATCAACAAAACAATAGACAACTACAAAACCGGAAAAGGATTAAAAGACTGAGATATGAAATAAGACTGTAGCAAATAAATATTACACAAAATGACGTAAATGTAGTAAAAACTGTTACACATAGAATATATAGAATATTACAATATAGAATGAAAAAAATGTATGAAATAATGTAAATGCACAAATATATAAAGTCATAGTTAAAAAAGATTTAATATATTACATACTTTACAAAAGGACATAAATGTAGTAAAAACTGCTATACATAGAACATATAGAATATTACATATAGAATAAAAAATGTATGAAATAATGTAAATGCACAAATATATGAAGTCATAGTTAAAAAAAGATTTAATATACTGCATACTTTACAAAATGACATAAATGTAGTAAAAACTGCTATACATAGAACATATAGAATATTACATATAGAATAAAAATGTATGAAATAATGTAAATGCACAAATATATGAAGTCATAGTTAAAAAAAGATTTAATATACTGCATACTTTACAAAATGACATAAATGTAGTAAAAAACTGCTATACATAGAACATATAGAATATTACATATAGAATAAAAATGTATGAAATAATGTAAATGCACAAATATATGAAGTCATAGTTAAAAAAAGATTTACTGGTAGGGATAAAACAGACACAACAGATAGGTAAAAAAATGTAATGTGTTGCAAAGATGTGAAGTTTGTACAAACAAAATAAAATTTATTAAACATAAAAAAAAGGAATGGATTTCCAGAGGAAAAAAATGGCAGACTGCAGAAACCAGGAGCAAATATTCAGGACACAGATAAACCTCCAAGTCTTTCAACAACCCTCTAAAAGGATGCAAAGGACCAGCATTCTGAAAGAAATGTAAATCCTCCTATTCTCCACTCTCCTCTCAGAACTGAAGAAGCTTCTTGGGTGAAAAGTGAAATGTCTTCAAAAGAAAAAAAAACAAGAAAGTCCAGTTGCCTCCTGAATAAGCACCTTTGGGACAAATCTTTTGACACCACATTGGACGCAATTTGGATTCTGGCCACTAGATGGCAGCAAGCGACTCCCATCTTTTGATTTCTGCTGATGGTTGGAAAAACTCAAGTGGGAGAAAAGTTTTAATCTGGTTCAGAATAACAAAGAGTTGGAAGGGACCTTAGAGGTCTTCTAGTCCAACCCCCTTGCTCAGGCAGGAGACCCTACACCACTTCAGACAAATGGCTGTCCAATCTCTTCTTAAAAACCTCCAGTGATGGAGCGCCATCCGTGGTCCATGGACATGGTATTCCCTCATGATTTCCTGATCGGAGAATTCCTGGAATTGAGGTCTGAAGATTCTGGGAGTTGAAGTCCGCACATCTTTTGTACGGCAGAGTAGAGTACCATTCTTTTCACTTGTGAAATTGGGAGAGGTTTATAGTATCAGATTTATAGTATCAGGGTCAAGCTAAAAAGAAAACAAAATAATTCCTTTCTCCCTTGAAGTGTTCTCCTCTCAATCTCAAATCAGCCCTTCAAGTATACCGGCAAGAAATTCAGTGTATCTCTCTTTCCAAACACTGCAGTCACCTGACTTCCCTCCAAAATCATGGAAAAATACAGATTTTATACACCTTTAAGACGGCCGTGGGACAGTGCCAAAATAAGAAGAGAAGTAGCTACTGACAAATTAAGCCTGTCTCTTTACCCTGCTAGGGGAAATGGATGTATTTATATAACCTACAGATTAGTCCACAGCTTACAGCAGTCCATTTAGTAGCCATTTAAAGGAAATCAACCTTTAGAATGTTGTTTACAATACAATACAATTCAATACAATACAATAGTAGAGTTGGAAGGGACCTTGGAGGTCTTCTAGTCCAACCCCCTGCCTAGGCAGGAAACCTTATACCGTTTCAGACAGATGGCTATCCAAAATCTTCTTAAAGACTTCCAGTGTTGGGGCATTCACAACTTCTGGAGGCATTTTCTGTTCCACTGATTAATTGTTCTAACTATCAGGAAGTTTCTCCTCAGTTCTAAGTTGCTTCTCTCCTTGATTAGTTTCCATTGCTTCTTGTTCTACCCTCAGGTGCCTTGGAGAATAGTTTGACTCCCTCTTCTTTGTGGCAACCCCTGAGATATTGGAACAATGCTATCATGTCTCCCCTAGTCCTTCTTTCTCTTAAGCTAAACATACCCAGTTCCTGCAACCGTTCTTCATATGTTTTAGTCTCCAGTCCCCTAATCATCTTTGTTGCTCTTCTCTGCACTCTTTCTAGATCTCCACATCTTTTTTGCATCGTGGCGACCAGACTTCTGGGCCCTGAGTCCATTACACAATGATGTCCCCTCAGAATTAGCAACGAAGGTGTCTTGGACCTCATGTAGTGCCGAGGGATTTCCTTTCAGAACAGAAATGAAATTTCTCTTGGAGTTCATTACTCAGAAAATTCCCTTCCTAGTTTTTCCACTTCCCAGCCCAGCATTGGCTGATTTTTATCAGCCTTAGTTAAATGTTGGAGCAAAAACTTTTTATCATTATCATTATCATTATCATTATCATTATTCCCCTTCTTCCTTTTTAAATGGGAAGTTACAAGTGTTCAACAACTGAGAATAACACATCCGTTACTGAGTTACAAAGAGATCCAGATATAATACTCGGTGTTCAAAATTGGCCAGAAGTTTCTATTTTCCTTTCAGCCAGGCCAAAATAGCTCAGTCTGGAGCTCAAAAAAGATACCTGATTACTCCCCGATGCTGCTTAGGTTTAATTGTTTTTAATTCAAATTTGTTTCCATTCTGAAGGAAAGCAAACACAATTAAAGATAAAGGTTCCCCTCACACATATGTGCTAGTCCAAAGTCACATTCTTTTGAAAATAATTTGTCAAGGTAAGGGTAAAGGTTCCCCTCCCACATATGTGCTAGTTGTTCCCGACTCTAGGGGGCGGTGCTCATCTCCGTTTCAAAGCCGAAGAGCCAGCGCTGTCCGAAGACGTATCCGTGGTTATAGGGCCGGCATGACTAAACGCTGAAGGCGCATAGAACGCTGTTACCTTCCCACCAAAGCTGGTTCCTATTTTTCTACTTGCATTTTTACGTGTTTTCGAACTGCTAGGTTAGAAGAAGCTGGGACAAGTAACTGGAGCTCACTCCGTTATGCGGCGCTAGAGATTCGAACCGGGGAACTGCCGATCTTTCTGATCAACAGGCTCAGTGTCTTAGCCACTGAGCCACCATGGCAAATGAAATTAAGGGGGGGGGGAGAAACCCATGAGAAACAATTCTACATCAGCAGACATTTGAAACAAGAAGCAGAGCAATATCAATCAGAATTGAAATGAAACATGTAGTGGGGCGCTTTGCCCAAAAAGATGGGTGTTAATTATGAGTGCCTTGTTGATCTCTTGAGTTTGGTTGTTATCTTTCAGACATTTCATTACTCAGCTAGGTAACATTGTCAGTGTGAAAGGAGGGTGGGTTTTGCTCTGAAGCAGTGAAGATATTGTGCCTGTTTGGTTAATGGAACATCTGCAAGGAAACTATCATGCTGAAGAGCAATAAGGATCCCACAGTTCGACCCTGATCTACACATATTCTCTTAATTGGGTATGTATTAATTAATTTGAAGGAAGACAATATTGAAATGAAGATGAATATACAGCTTGTTATCCAGCAAGATTGTAGCTGTGCTTTGAAAAGTACCGCACAGGAACTGCTGGCAAACTGTTGCTTTGCTTTCTTCAAATATCTTTCATTCAAATCAGGCTACCCAGATGTAAACTTTAGTTTTGGGGACAGGATATCCACAGTAAGGTTAAAAAAAATAAGAAGGTGGCCACAATGGAGTTGCCATCTTGACCTGCTTGGTCCTATCCTATGGATGTTCCTGTGCTTGTAACTTTGGGTGGCAATCACACCATTTTGCCGTTTTTCTGTGAACTTCAACACCCAGAATGCCTCAGCCAAAATGGCTGGCCGGAGGATTCTGGGAGTTGAAGTCCACCCATCTTAAAGCTGCCGAGTGAGGAGCACTGCTCTGAGGTTATGTTTTCATTGCATTTTATGTGCAGTGTCATAACCTTGTTTATTTGCTCAGCAGAAAGGCAGGAGTTTCACCTCACACAGGTCAGGGTCTTGGCACGGGAGATGGGGTTTTAATTCCCTTTTTTGGGGGTTATAGACTCAGCAGGGTTCCCTATTCGATGTGTTAGGTCGGGAAACGCCTTCTCAAAAATGTAAGCAATACGGGATAATTGCACCGGCCAGCCAAGTGTGTCCTTCCGTGAAATTTTGTCCCTCACAAGCTCCCTCAAGATAAAAAAGCAGATGTTGGCAGAGCTGCCAACAGCAGTGAAGGCCTCAGAGCCTCTCCCTGTGTCCAGACTCATCTGTCTTAAAACCAGCAGGGATTCAGGTGGGACGGCCATCGGTGGTGACTCAGCACTCCAGAAGACCTCGGGCTCCAGATCGGGTGAAGTCATGTTGTGTCAGGATTGGAAGCAGATGTGAGCGGTGAATTTCTGCAGATGTGCAGACCACGATGCAAAGCAGATGTGGTGCCTGGAAGGGACCGGGGATGGAGACGGATGGAGGAGGCCGAGACCTCGAGGGATAGAGGCCGGAAATGTGATCTCTCCTTTTTGCCCTTTCACTCCAAGAGTGAAAGGCCTACAGCCAAACTCATCTGACAGACAGACAAAGGTCTTCTTCCCTTTCTCTCATACTGCTAGGTCAAGCACAGGACAAGGGTTGGGAGTCTTGATTTTTTGATAATAGAATAACAGAGTTGGAAGGGATCTTGAAGGTCTTCTAGTCCAACCCCCTTCTTAGGCAGAAAACCCTACAACACTACAGACAAATGGTTATCCAACATCATCTTAAAAACTTCCAGTGTTGGAGCATTCACAACTTCTGGAGGCAAGCTGTTCCACTGATGAATTGTTCTAACTGTCGGGAAATTTCTCCTTTGTTCGAAATTGCTTCTCTCCTTGATTAGTTTCCACCCATTGCTTCTTGTCCTGCCTTCAGGTGCTTTGGAGAACAGTTTGACTCCCTCTTCTTTGTGCAACCTCTGAGATATTAAAACACTGCCATCATGTCTCCCCTAGTCCTTCTTTCTCTTAAGCTAGACATACCCAGTTCCTGCAACCGTTCTTCATATATTTTAGTCTCCAGTCCCCTAATCATCTTTGTTGCTCTTCTCTGCACTCTTTCTAGAGTCTCCACATCTTTTTTACATCGTGGTGACCAGAACTGAATGGAGTATTCCAAGTGTGGCCTTACCAAGGCATTATAAAGTGGTATTAACACTTCACGTGATCTTGATTCTATCCCTCTGTTGATGCAGCCTAGAACTGTGTTGGCTTTTTTGGCAGCTGCTGCACACTGCTGGCTCCTATTTAAATGGTTGTCCACTAGGACTCCAAGATCCCTCTCACAGTTGCTACTATTGAGCAAGGTATCACCTATACTGTACCTGTGCATTTCGTTTTTCTTGCCTAAATGTAGAACCTTACTTTTTTCACCATTGGTTTCACCATGGATTGTATAGAGAGAAGCATCTAGTGGTTACAGAAGCAGTCAAGAGCTGATGTGGATGAAAGGATCCCCAATGAGAAGGACACATAGGTGGAGATCTGAGCTGAAGATGAGCTGAAGAAGCTTCTTGGATGAGAAGCTAAATGTCTTCAAAGAATAGAATAGAATAGAATATTTATTTCTAAGCCGCACCCTCTCCCGAAGGACTCGGGGCGGCGTACAATAAAACAAATAAAATACAAAGTACAATACAAATCGGACAGGACATACATATAACAAGGGCGTATATAAGACGTATACAAGGAGGAGGTAGGCTGATAGCTAAAAAACGATTAAAAAGTCACAATATTTAAAAACCCCAATAAATAAATTCAATTGAATTACACTAATAAAAAACCCGTCAGGAGCGATATAGTTAGATCATGGTTGAGCATTTTGAGAAAAAAAAAAGGCCAGTTGCTTCTTGAAAAAGCATATTTGGGATAGGCTGAGATCCATCAACTTTTGCCGCTTTCTGGAGATGGTGCTAAGACGGGTTCCAGATGGAAATATTTACTGGAGCCAAAGGCCACTAACCCTGTCATTAAATGAAGAGACATAACATGAGCCATGCTCAATCAAATCTTTATTACGGTCATAGACCAGCATAAGACGGGTGGAATCCAAAGAATAATTTTAAAAGCTAAAAGCGAAATACATCGAGCAGAAATGGAAGGAATTCCATATTTGTATTTACTTAATACTTTTATCCCTTTGTAGGAAGTTATCACCTAGCCCTCTCCCAGAAAAATGAAATATCCTAGGAAATATTGATAAGGCAGAATATTATATTTTCCTGGATGTGAAAAAGGGAGAAACACATTTTACACAAAGTAAATTCCTACAGGTTCCAGCCCATCCCCACTTTATCAATGGGCCATTAAGAAGGCCAAGCTAGTCCACTTTACATAATAAAGAGTTCTCCTCTTCAGCTGTGATGGGATTAAGGCAGGATAATAAGCCTTTACTCAACTGACCACATGGCATCTGAACTCAAATCAAACCTGAATTCAAAACAGCATAGAGGGTTGCCCCTGCATGGGCCCATGTGAGTCTGGCAACCAATCAGAATACATTTCTTACACATGAACAGGAAACAGATAGGTGGGGCAGAACAGATTATAAAAATCCCTGCAAGCCCTTCTTCTTCCCTTCTCTTCGCTTCTCTTCTTCTCCACCAACATTGAAGCATGTGATCACCTTTTCTGTTCAGGGCTCAAGCCATGTGGTCCTGTCCACCATTAAACCATCTTTCCAAGCAGCCTCCATGTCTCCAGTGTCTTTTTCCCCACTTGGAGCCGAACCCAGAAGGACATTTCTTCCAACAATTGGCACCCCCCAGATGGGACTCCAAGCTAGCCTAACAAATGGATATGGCCCAAGTAAGCCTCCCATGCCGGCACAGACCCCATTGAGTCTGTGGGTGGACTTTATCTTGGCCTTAGCCATTTGGATCTAGGCTTTAAAGGGGTTTTGAGTTTGACCTCAAAGGCTGCCTGGAAAGAAGGTGAGTACCTCTAAATTTTAATTCTCTAAAAAATTAATTTTAAAGCATGGGAAATGTGTGTATGCCTGCCTGTGTGTGACTAGTGTGTGTGAAAATGGATGGAAAAGTGAATGTTTTTTTTTAATTTTTGTTGTTGCTGCTGTTTTTGTCCTGTGAGAGAAAAAAAAAGCTAAAGCCCATAAGAAAGTTAGTGAGAAAAATGGAGGTACGCATACCCGCTCCGACAGCACCCCTCCTGGGTCACTGTGCGGCTGGTCCTCCGGGTCTCTTTCCCCAAGACTTGAAACTGTAAGAAAAGTCCCTGCGTGAAAGGGCGCGAATCGAGAGAAGGTTCCCGCGGTGAGGAACGCGTCAAAAGTCCCTCCGAAGGGCACCCCCAGAAAAGTCCCTCCGAAGGGCACCAATAAGACCCTCCGAAGGGCAAACAGAGAAAGTCCCTTCAAAAGGGCGCGAAAGGTCCTCTAAGGACGCGAAGGAAGCGGGGAAATACGAAGTGGCAAACCCGGCTAGGACGAAGTGAACCCACATCTAAACGGGATCATGGGAAGCGGTAGCTCGAGGGTAGCCATGGAAACCCCCCTAGGGGAGTTGTTGGGGGCCTGGGACGAAAAGCAAATGCCCGTCCTGGCCGGAATGAAGAAAAAAAAGAGCAGATTGTAGAAAATGGGCTTTGCTGAAAGATGATACAGGAAAAACTAATTTGGCTGAAAAGGTACTTAAAAGGAAATGGTGGGATTTCTTTTTTTTTTTTTCTCTTGTCTGTCTCTTTCTCTGTCTTCTATGTAACCACGTGGTTTTTGTTTGTTAAGATTTGTGCCTTCCCCAATTTAACTGAGATTCAGGGTGGGAATGATTTTGTTTGTGAAATTCATGAGTTTTGTTATGCCCTCTTTGTCTCTGTGTGTGTATGTCTAAGTCTTTGTGTGCCCTCGAGGTAATTGTAACTATAAAATGTCTCCAACCCCCCCCCCAAAAGACAAGAATTTTAAAGTGTTCAAAGAAAGAAAGGAGTAAACTGGCAGAAATTGCCTTTGCTCAGTTTGTTGGGCCTAGAAAACTAACTGAAGCTGGGGAGAGTCTTTACTTTGTGTCTGTTCTGGCCAGCGGAAACAGAGTAAAGATTTTTTTTTTTCCCTTCCTTCCTTGCCTATACCTTAAAGTAACAACCCAGGAAATGTTTGCAAGAAAAGTTTCATCCTTGCATTTATTGTGTGTCTAAATGATTTTACCTGTTCATTTCTTTCCTGGAGCATTTGAATCCAGACCCCATTTCTCATCTGTGATATCCCCATAATATCTGTTTATCTGCTGAGTAACTGATGGTTTTATTTTTCAAACTCTGCCTGCAAGCTATCTACACCCCCCCCCCGCCCCTCCCTTACCTCTAATCCTCCAACAATGCCTTTTCTGTGGGGGGAGGGAACCTTGTTCTCATGTCTTTCAGCCCTAGAAGATTGTACTCTTCAGGTGAGTATAGATTTTTTTTCCCTTTGGGGGGAGGAGGAGAGTGTTGTCTTGTGTGTGCATGTATGAAATGAAGGAAATTCCTACTAAAGGTTTGCCTTCAACCTGAGTAAAAAACCCTCTGCACATTTTTCTGACCAACCTACTCTATTAGTCCTAAAGTAAAAACCTGGCCTCCAGAAGGCAGTTTTGATTTAGATTTTGTCAACAAATTTGCTGATTTCTGGCCACCATCCGATGAATTAAGTGCCCCACCCAGATGCAAACGGTGTGTTAATGGAAGTCTCCATACATCTTGGTCTTTAAAACTATGCCAGAAATTGCTGGGAGACCAAGATAGGGTTTGGATCTTTAAAAATATGCCAGCGTGTGCTGGGAGCGCCAACCTAGAACCCTGGCTGAATGCAAACAATGTGTGGACAAACATCTCTGTACATTGTTTCTATACATCTTGATATTTAAAAATGCCAGCGCGTGCTGGGATATCAAGATAGAATTTGGATCTTTAAAAATTAGCCAGCACAGCTGGCAGGTCCAAATTAGAAACGAACACACCAGGGCAGAGACAGGCATTAACTATCTAGTGCTTAAGGAGATAGAACAACGGTGGTAACTTCAAGCAAAAATAAGAAATTTAGCAGGTAATAAGGTAAAACCTGTCTGAATGGAAGACCTAGGTAATTGGACTTGATTAATTTGATGTAATGTCTGTTAAGAAATTCTTAGGTGTGCATCTATACACTGCTCTGAGTTTTCACATGCTTGGAGAACGAGCCACGTGTTCCCCAAGGAAAGATAGCCATCTGTCTGTCTGAAAGAAAATTGAAGATTTAAAGGGACAGGACCTCCCCCAGGCCTGAAAGTGTTTAATGGTATTTGTGCATGTATGTGTATGTGTGATCATTTCCAGACCTGGAGGGAAGTTGAGATCCTTTAACAATAGAAAATGGAGCTCATTGGCTTATGTACAGCTCCCTGAAGTAATTGTAATAACTGCCTTGCATGAAGAAAGAATGAAATGGGATTTTTGTATGTGAAATTAATGATTGCAGTGCAAATGTGAGTATGTTGATGGTAAAGTTGGTATGAATGTAGTTTGATTCCCTTTCTTGTGAAAAAAAAGAAAGCTTCCTGAAATACCTATGATTGTTTGGCATGAGCAATCATGAAGGTCTGATTGCAGTATGAATGTGAGTATGTGTCCCCCATACCCCAGGGAGTGATAAGTGAATGGATCCAGAGATCCACGTGATTGCCTGTGTGAATTCCCCCCCCCCTCTTCCTTCTGGGTCATTCTTTGGAGGGAAGCAGGAAAAGCGGGGAGAAGGAGTGTCTGCTCATTTTTACCATGAGTGTGTGTATGAAACGCCCCAGTGATACCTGTGAATGCCTCTGGGCATTCCCCCCTCCTTCTTTCCCTCCTTCCTTTTGGGTCATTAAAGGCTGAAATTTTTTCTCCTCACTTTAACCACTTTTTTTCCACTCTCTCTTCTGAGAAATTTGGAGTAAATGGGTGATCTGCTCCTGCTTACCTTTCACTATTGTGATCTTTTATCTGCATATAACAATTATGCAGTTACATTTCTTTGCTCTGAATACAATTTTGATTTTTTTTCTTGAAATTTTTGAGGTTTAAAATGCTTAATTAAACCTATAAAAAGGAATGATTTTGAGATATTTTGCTTACATTTGTAAATGTTTTAACATACTTAATGAGAATTTGCTTCCATCTGAATGGAATTTGATATTTTGGAGTGTTGACTCAAAGTACCTTTTTTTTTAAATTGCAATTTTTTTAAAGCTGTTCTTCTTCCCTCCCTCTTTTACACCTGAGTGCATTTTTAAACGCTTATGAGTCAAGGTGCTCTACCCTATGACATTTTATTTGTTTGTTTGTTTGCAACACAAGTTGTTGTCCCTCTTGGAAATTTACTCATCTTACTGCAAAAGTGTTTCAATCATACAGGCAGTGGGAATGTCATGTTCCATGAAATTTACATCGTCTGCCTCCTGAAATAATGTTTGGATTTCCACACTTGGACAGAATGGAAACAAAGGACTGCTAGCTCAAACCATAACTCTCCAATTTGCTGCTGGTGATTGCCTCCTGATAAAACCTGACATGAGAAAAAAAAACTTAGCCAAGCCTGGGACAGACTACCAAGACTGACTGACCACTCTTACCAGCAAGCCAAGCCTAGTACCATCCAGCAGACATGAAAGAACCCTGAAGGAGATGAAGAAGTAAAGACCAAAAGACTCTTTTCAATTCCCAGAAGACAGCTGAAAAGATTATGGGGAGGGTGGAATTTGATAAGGTTTTCTTTCTCTGTTTCATTCACAGAAATTTATTATGCTTTCTTCCTTGCCTCATTTATATTGTAATCAGTTTAATGTATTCATGTAAGAATTGTATTTGAGAATGGCTAGCACAGCAAGTTCTGAACACCTTAGATTTCTGGCTGGTGGGAGGGAAATTTTGTCCAAAATGTCTGTATTTTCTGTATTGTAGAAGCAGCTACACACACACACACACACACACACACACACACACACACACACACACACAAAGAGAGAGAGAGAGGGAGAGAGAGGTGCTCCATTCAGAATTAGATTGAAACTATCTACTTGACCCAACTCCACAAAGCTTTTCCTAGGTTGATTTTTGCCTTTGCACAAAAGCCTAAACAGTGATATCTCCCTTTTAATCCCATGGGGGAGGGTCAGTTCCCCTCAGGCAATTCCCCCACTTGAAGAGTAGCAGAAAGGATCTTCAAAACTCAAACCCTGTGACTCAATCAAAAAAAAATGATGCTGCCCAGTTGCCCAGTAAAGCAGGACATGTTGCACTGGTGGTCTCTGATAGGAGTCCCTGGGCTCATTGTGTGTAACTTTAAAAAAAAAAATACTAAATAGCTTGTATTGCACACTAGCTAAACTCAATTTGGCCTCACTAAAATAGGAGCCAGGGCAAGTTAAAGAAATCCCTTGGAAATGGGCAGCCTGTACTTCTTTAAAAGGAAGAATCCTTCAATGGCTGTGAAGTTTTTTTTGGGACTTCTGCTTGCTTGTAGTCTGGAAGCTCACAGAAAGTGATATCAAACATCTGAAATTAATTGGCATGGTAAATTGGATATTGTAAATTTCTTTCCAGAAATTGTGCCCTGGTTGCTAAGACCTTCATGGTTGAAAGCTCTCTGGGAGCCACTGAAGGGATCCTTCTGCTGTCTCTTTCAATGCTTTTCCATCAGAAAAATTAAGTTTCCCTGATCTGACCAATTTTTATCTTTTGTCAAAAACATGTGCGTTCCACTCACATTTTTTTGAAAAAAAAAAGGAGGGATTGTAGGAAGTTATCACCTAGCCCTCTCCCAGAAAAATGAAATATCCTAGGAAATATTGATAAGGCAGAATATTATATTTTCCTGGATGTGAAAAAGGGAGAAACACATTTTACACAAAGTAAATTCCTACAGGTTCCAGCCCATCCCCACTTTATCAATGGGCCATTAAGAAGGCCAAGCTAGTCCACTTTACATAATAAAGAGTTCTCCTCTTCAGCTGTGATGGGATTAAGGCAGGATAATAAGCCTTTACTCAACTGACCACATGGCATCTGAACTCAAATCAAACCTGAATTCAAAACAGCATAGAGGGTTGCCCCTGCATGGGCCCATGTGAGTCTGGCAACCAATCAGAATACATTTCTTACACATGAACAGGAAACAGATAGGTGGGGCAGAACAGATTATAAAAATCCCTGCAAGCCCTTCTTCTTCCCTTCTCTTCGCTTCTCTTCTTCTCCACCAACATTGAAGCATGTGATCACCTTTTCTGTTCAGGGCTCAAGCCATGTGGTCCTGTCCACCATTAAACCATCTTTCCAAGCAGCCTCCATGTCTCCAGTGTCTTTTTCCCCACTTGGAGCCGAACCCAGAAGGACATTTCTTCCAACACCTTGTTATATACATAAAAAGGGATAAAAGTATTAGGCAAAAATAAATATTGAATTCCTTTCATTTCTGTGCCATGCTTTCCCTCCTCTTCTAGTTTAAATGGGATGTTAATTTTACAAGGTACTAGCGTTGTTGAGGTTTGGCAAGCTGATTCTGGCACTTTTGGGGTTCGTACTGGTAGGTGATGATCACAAACATGCTTTCTGCCCTGGGGGTTGTTACATCACTCAAGCACACTTAGGGCACCCAACCTGACAAAAATTGTAGGCTCCCCCCTCCCTCCCCGGGCAAGGGTTGAGATTCAGAGCATGTAACCTAAACCGAGAGTAAACTAAAAGAATGAAAGACAAATTCTTTCCCTTTTTTTCAGTGCTGTTGTAACTTTGAACGGTCACTAAATGGACTGTTGTGAGTCGAGGACTACCTGTATGAGAAAGGACATTAGAAGAGTCTCTTTTTGAATGCATTCAAGGCCCTTCGCTGCAAAGATTTGTGCGGTTCTCAGTTCCAAATGGCCTAAAATAAAACTGCTGATATTCAGTTTTGGTCGCCACGATGTAGAAAAGATGTGGAGACTCTGGAAAGAGTGCAGAGAATCTGAGCACTGCAGATGATTAGGGCGACTGGAGGCTAAAACATATGAAGAACGATTGCTGGAACTGGGTATGTCTAGTTTAATGAAAAGAAGGACTAGGGGAGACATGAAAGCAGTGTTCCAATATCTCAGGGATTGCCATAAAGAAGAGGGAGTCAAACTATTCTCCAAGGCACCTGAGGGCAGGACAAGAAGCTGTAGGAAGTTAGCACCCACTCCTAGAAAAATGAAATATCCTGGCAAATATTGAAAAGGCAGAATATTATATTTACCTGGATCAGAAATGGAGAAACATGTTTTTAGGCAGGAAACAGACTCACTCTTAATAGCCCCCACCTTTTCAATGGGCCATTAGAGGCCCTGAGCTAGTTTACATAACAAAGATAGGATTAGCTTTCTACAGAAACTCACCACATGGCACCTGGGAACTCAACCAAACTTGTACTCAAAACACAGCCTAGAGAGTTGCTCTTGCATGGCCCCATGGGAGTCTGACAAACAATCAGAATATATGTCTTACACAGGAACAGGAAACAGAGAGGTGGGGCCGAACAGAGAGTATAAAGCCAGGAACCTTCAACTTCTTCTTGCTCTCTTTCACCCAACATCCAACATCTGGACATCTTTCACCCAACATCTGGAAGCATGTGATCCCCCCTTTTCTGTTCAGGCTCAAGCCATGTGATCCTGTTCACCATTAAACCATCTCCATGCCTCCATGTTTCCAGTGTCTTTCCCCCCCCACTTGGAACTTTACCCAAAAGGACATTTCTCCCAAACAAAGCAATGGGTGGAAACTAATCAAGAAGAAAGCCAACCTAGAACCAAGAAAAAATTTCCCGACAGTGGGAACAATCAGTGGAACATCTTGCCTCCAGAAGTTGTGAATGCTCCAACAATGATGTTTTTTAAGAAGAAATTGGACAACCATTTGTCTTGAAATGGTATAAGGTTTCCTGCCTAAGCAGAGGGTTGGACCATAAGACCTCCAAGGTCCCTTCCAACTCTGTTACTCTAATTCTAATAATAGGGAATTGCCTGGCTTCTGGGGGTTGAGTCAGGTCACCCCCTCCTGCTGAGAGAGAGAAACCGAACTTTGAAAGGCGGAGAAGACAGTTTCTCATTTTCCAAACTCCTATGTCCAGTTCTTGTCCAGCACAGATGGTTACAAAATGCAGATGGTGTCTATAAAGGAATGCTTAGTGGGTCGATTAATAAGATGAGCCGGTACATTGCAAAAGGAGAGAATAGTTTCCTTTCTGACTTGTTTATTCTTGTTTATGCTGGTCATCAGTTATCTCTCCAGGCCCCAACCCAAGAGGGTCAGAAAGATCTTAGATTTATGGATTTTTAATAAAGACAAAGAGTTCCCTTACGGAAAAGGATGAATAAATAAGTGTCTGAGACAAAGCTCCCAGGATTTAAATGAGGGGGAAAAAAGAGAGAGACATTTCCAGGCACTGATCTCATCCTTATCAAATAGGAATGAATTGATAGGCACTTGTTCCTCTTCCCTTGCATTATTTTCACCAAAAAAAGGGGGGGGGGTTTCTCTGAGGTCACTGGTGATTCTGGTAATTGGTAAACTTGTGCAGGTAGCCCTCGGTTTACAACATTTAGTGACTGTGCAAAGTTACAACTGAAAAAAGTGACATGATCATTTTTTACACAACCGTTGCAGCATTCCCACCGTCCCGTGATCAAAATTCAGCTGCTTGGAAACTGACTCATATTGATGATGGACGCAGTGTCCTGAGGTCATGTGGTCACCTTCCTGGATTGGATGAGATGCTGTGGAGCAGTATGGAGATGACATTGAATAAGATACTTTTCAGGCGTGCCTCCTTCAATAACCAAGAAAGAAAACCCCCAACTCTATTTGAGTAAAGATAAAGGTACTTTTACTGGATATGAAATGAAAGCAACAAAGGAAAAGCAAGAACTGAGCCAAAAAGCTGTCAATGTGTACATATCAAACGGTTATTCAACACCCTTCCTCCACTTACCCCAACCCAATGTCCAATCTGCAACTCCCTAAGGGGCCCTTTGGGGTGCATCTTCAAACAGCCTTATTCACTTGGTATGCAGAGATGGTTGACCTTGACCAAACCCAAACGCGAGCCATCAGCATGCGCAGAAGATGGTGAGAACAAAACTCCCTTCCTGATAACTCCTCCAGTACCAGTAATTCCCCTCCCAAATACCACAAGCCCCCACCCTCCCAGTTTCTATGGCAGCCAATAGCAAGCAAGCAAAGTAGAGGCTGACAATATTCAACAACCACTATGAAGGAACTACTCTGGAAGTCTACTTGATTGTTACAGAGCAGGAGTGTCAAACTTGTCTCGTGGTGGTGGTGTCATGTGATGTATCAGGACTTTTCCCCCCTTTGCTAAATTGGGCAGGGGTGGGGCCAGCAAGTGATGCATCTGGCCCGCAGGCCGTGAGTTTAACACACCTGTTAAAGAGTAATATAACAGAATCTGGGAAGCCTGATAGATTGTTTTTCTCTCATTCTTACACCCAAGAGCATCACAAATGAAAGCAAATACACATGTCCCAGGATAATGTTACAGGATCTAATCAAAGTGATAAAATTAGTGGACTAGAAGAATACTGTCGATATAATTTTCTTGGACTTCAGTAAGGCTTTTGATAAGGTAGACCATAACCTACTACTAGATAAAGTAGAAGAATGTGGGTTGGACAGCATCACCACCAGATGGATTCGTAACTGGCTCACCAACCGCACTCAACGTGTAGTCCTCAATGGAACTGCATCTACATGGAGGGAAGTATGCAGTGGAGTACCCCAAGGCTCTGTTTTAGGCCCAGTACTCTTGAACATAATAATACAATACAATACAATACAATACAATACAATACAATACAATACAATACAATACAATACAATACAATACAATACAATACAATACAAATACAAATACAAATACAAATACAAATACAATACAATAATACAACACAACACAACACAACACAACACAACAGCAGAGTTGGAAGAGACCTTGGAGGTCTTTTAGTCCAACCCCCTGCCTAGGCAGGAAACCCTATACCGTTTCAGACAAATGGCTATCCAACATCTTCTTAAAGACTTCACAACTTCTGGAAGCAAGCTGTTCCACTGATTAATTGTTCTAACTGTCAGGAAGTTTCTCCTCAGTTCTAAGTTGCTTCTCTCCTTGATTAGTTTCCACCCATTGCTTCTTGTTCTACCCTCAGGTACTTTGGAGAATAGTTTGACTCCCTCTTCTTTGTGCCAACCCCTGAGATATTGGAACATGGCTATCATGTCTCCCCTTTCTCTTAAGCTAAACATCCCCAGTTCCTGAAACCATTCTTCATATGTTTTAGTCTCCAGTCCCCTAATCATCTTTGTTGCTCTTCTCTGCACTCTTTCTAGAGTCTCCACAGCTTTTCTACATCGTGGCGACCAGAACTGAATGCAATATTCCAAGTGTGGCCTTACCAAGGCATTATAAAGTGGTATTAACACTTCAGGTGATCTTGATTCTATCCCTCTGTTGATGCAGCCTAGAACTGTGTTGGCTTTTTTGGCAGCTGCTGCACACTGCTGGCTCATATTTAAATGGTTGTCCACTAGGACTCCAAGATCCGTTTCACAGTTACTACTACTGAGCAATGTATCATCTATACTGTACCTGTGCATTTCGTTTTTGTTGCCTAAATGTAGAACCTTACTCTTTTCACCATTGAATTTCATTTTATTAGATAGTGCCCAATGTTCAAGTTTGTCAAGATCCTTCCGTATCTTAAGCCTATCTTCTGGAGTGTTGGCTATTCCTGCCAGCTTGGTGTCATCTGCAAATTTGATGAGTTCCCCATTTATTCCCTCATCCAAATCATTGATGAAGATGTTGAAGAGTACTGGGCCTAAAACAGAGCCTTGCATACTTCCCTCCATGTAGATGCAGTTCCATTGAGGACTACACGTTGAGTGCGGTTGGTCAGCCAGTTACGAATCCACCTGGTGGTGATGCTGTCTAACCCACATTCTTCTACTTTGTCTAGTAGTAGGTTATGGTCTACCTTATCAAAAGCCTTACTGAAGTCCAAGTAAACTATATCGACGGCATTCCACTGGTCCACTAATTTTGTCACTTTGTCAAAGAATGCAATAAGATTAGTCTGGCATGATCTGTTTTTGACAAACCCATGTTGGCTTTTGGCTATTACTTTGTTTGCTTCTAGGTGTTCGCTAATTCGTTGCTTGATTATCTTTTCCAGAATCTTTCCTGGTATCCAAATCATCTTCATCAATTATTTGGATGAGGGGATAGGTGGGGAACTCATCAAATCTACAGATGACACCAAGCTGGCAGGAATAGCCAACACACCAGAAGATAGGCTTAAAATACAGAAGGATCTTGACAACCTTGAACACTGGGTGCTATCTAACAAAATGAAATTCGATGGTGAAAAGAGTAAGGTTCTACATTTAGGCAAGAAAAACAAAATTTACAGGTACAGTATAGGTGGTACCTTGCTCAATAGTAGTAACTGTGAAAGGGATCTTGGAGTCCTAGTGGACACCCATCTAAACATGAGCCAGCAGTGTGCAGCAGCTGCCAAAAAAGCCACCAAAGTCCTAGGCTGCATAAACAGAGGGAATAGAATCAAGATCACTTGAAGTGTTAATACCACTTTACAATGCCTTGGTCAGGCCACACTTGGAATACTGCATCCAGTTTGCACCCGAGGGCAGGGCAAGAAGCAATGGGTGAAAACTAATCAAGGAGAGAAGCAACTTAGAACTAAGAAGAAATTTCCTGACAGTTAGAACAATGAATCAGTGGAACAGAAATTGCCTCCAGAAGTTTTTAAGAAGATGTTGGATAACCATTTGTCTGAAGTGGTGTAGGATTTCCTGCCTAAGAAGTGGTTGGACTAGAAGACCTCCAAGGTCCCTTCCAACTCGGTTATTCTATTCTATTCTTCTATTCTATTCTGTTCTGTTCTATTCTATTCTATTCTATTCTATTCTATTCTATTCTATTCTATTCTATTCTATTCTATTCTAATGTGGATTGGTCACTGAGACTAGAGGTTTAGTCTTCTGAGCTTTGGGATTAATTTACATTCTGGTAGACAGGTTCCTTGAGAATGGGCTCTAGCTCGAGTCCGAATGCTTGGAAGATTAAACCTCTGGTCCTGGTGACCAACCCAGTTTGGATCCTGTACCAAGACCATCAAAGTGGAGAAAAGTTGAGGTCTCCAGAGTTAAGCTGGGGTTTATCTAGTGTCTTCTTCAAGTCCATCTCTCTATTTCTTCCCAGAAAGATTGGAAAGAGGAGGAAAATTTAACTGGAATGGGCAGATTGTGTGTTTGTGTGTGTGTGTGTCTTTCTCAACTCTGAGAGTGCCAATATACAATGGGGTGCTAGTGGAGGCCACAGTGTTGTCCTGCCGGCTGGCTGGGAAATCAGGGAGGTGAAGCTCAACACATCTGGAGGACAGGTGGATTATTGCCATTACATAAAGCTATCATGTGGCCACTTTTAGAACAGCTTGTGCACTTTCCCCGTCTCCAGAATGACATCATAAACCCAAGAGAGGTCAAGGAAGAGCAGGAGTGGGGCCATCACCGAAATGGGAGAGCTTCCTGATGAGTCAAGGAGTTGTAGCTTTTTGTAGCTCGGCGTGACTCTTTTTAATATATAAATAAAGACAGCGAATGAGTAAGGCGAGCGGTAGATGTTTCCTAAATTAAGAACGAGGAGGAGGGTTGTTTTTCTCCTTCTCTGATAATCCTGGAATTGGGTGTCGCCAGCCGAGACGAAGGACACCGGGGAAAAGGAGGCAAGGGGGATGGAAAAAATGCTCGTGGGAGGCACGGGTAACTGATGGAAGCAATTACGGCAGGAGGGACTGACTGTGACAATGACTGATTTCTTAAAAAGAACGCATGAGTCAACTTCATTTAGGATGGAGTGTTTCTGCTTTGATCCACCACATCCGAAAGGGCATTGGGTCTCTGTGGACCAAGGAGGAACGAGGCAGAAGATAAACATTTGAAATATGCGAGTTGGAGCCATCAAAAGAGAGAACTGCAGTGGACTGGAATTGCAGCGTGTGTGTGTGTGTGTGTGTTTGTGTTTGCTCACAATCTGGACGAGGCCAGGGTGTGAAGGAGAAATTAACTCATTCCCTCCTGTGTCACTTTGCTCCACTACCCGCACCACCAAAGCTGCTATGTTTTTTCCAAGACATTCTTTGGCATACAAGTAGCCTTGACTTACAACCGTTTGTTTAGTGACAGTTTGAAATCACGACAAGTGCCGAAAAAAGTGACTTACAGCTGATCCTTGCCCTTATTATTACTGGAGCATCCCCACGATCAAATTTCAGGCACTCCGCAGCTGGCATATATTTATGAGGTCAGTTGGGAGAAGCCAGATTCACCTAACAACAATCGGCAGTGATTCATGTAACACAAACACATAGCAATAAAGATTGTAAAATTGGGAGCGATTCATTGAGCAACCAGCTTGCTCAATTGAGCAATGGGCATTCTGGTTTCAATTGTGGTTGTAAGTTGAGGACTACCTGTATAATTCTAAAAAAAAAAAGAGAGAGATCCTGCCACCATAAAGACAAATCATCTGAAGAAACCAGGATTTGGAGAGCAGACAGTTTAGGATTGTTGTTGTTAGTTGCGTAGTCATGTCTGACCCATCGCAACCCCATGACAATGTTCCTCCAGGCCTTCCTGTCATCTACCATCTTCTGGAGTCCATTTAAGCTCACACCGACTGCTTCAGTGACTCCATCCAGCCACCTCATTCTCTGTCGTCCCCTTCTTCTCTTTCCTTCCATCTTTCCCAGCATTAGGATCTTCTCCAGTGAATCCTTCCTTTCTCATTAGGTGGCCAAAGTGTTTGAGTTTCGCCTTCAGGATCTGTCTTTCTAAAGAGGAGCCAGAGTTGATCTCTAGGACTGACCTTGCAGTCCAAGGGACTCGCAGGAGTCTTCTCCAGCACCATAGTACAAAGGCCTCCATTCTTTTTTATTATAATAAAATTTTTATTGGTTTTTCAAGATTTATAGGGAAAAGGGTAAATGGACAGGTATACAAATTTTGGCAGTTGCAAAGTGTGTGAGGCCCCCCTCCCTCCATACCCATAGTATACATTTATATATAATGCATTAGTATATAATTGATTACAATCAGCATATTAGTTCTATTATTAAATTCAATCAAATTAAACATTACAGTATAAAATCCAAATATAATTCCATTTTCACTTTCGGTCAGTTTATAATAATATGATTTTCTTGTTTATTTTTGTGATCTGAGTCTTCTTGCTATTGCCCCATCTCCCTCCACTGGCAGAGCTCTGGCCCCTCCCGTGTCCTGCGTGTCCGTTGTGGTGTCTGGTGGTTTCTCTAGGAGTGTTTTATTTTTTTCCATAAAGGCCTGCGCCTCTATGGGTGAATTAATTCTAATTCTTGTCTCCTCCCAGAATATCAGCATACCTTCAGGCATCAACCATCTAAACCACACCCCTTTCTGGTATAATTTATTCGCTAATTGCGAATAATTTTTTCTTTTTTCTCTAATCTTCTTAGGGATCTGCTTCAGAATGGTTATCTCCATATCATGATATGTCAATGCTTGCCCCCTTTGTACTCCATTCTTTGATGCTCAGCCTTCCTTATGGTCCAACTTTCACAGCCATACATTGCAACTGGGAAAACCATAGCCTTAACTATACACACTTTGGTTGGCAGGATGATGTCTCTGCTTTTTAGTAGGCTGTCTAGGTTTGCCATAGCTTTCCTCCCCAGGAGTAAACATCTTTTAATTTCTTGGCTTCAGTCCCCATCTGTGGTGATCTTGGAGCCCAGGAAAATAAAATCTGTCACTACCTCCATTTTTCCCCCATCTATTAAGATCTGCTTTGACTCACCTCTGAGACCTGGAATAAAAAGATGTATAAAACCCCAAAGAAAATTTTACCCTGTAGAGAAACCTTTTTTCACCTTGGTGTCTTTAAGGCAAGTGAACTTCAACTCCCAGAATTCTAAGATCTGAGGTTGACTTGTATTAAAGCCGTCAAGGTTGAGCATCATAGAGAATGATGCATTTCCAGTTCCAGGGCAAAGTATATTTCCTCTAAAGCTGTGTTTCTTAAACTTTTTGCTCTCAGGACTACTTTCCGTTTTTATAAATGATGGAGGACCCCAAAAGAATTTTTATTTGTATGCGGGTTATATTTATTGATGAAATATGTTTGAATGTTAAAACAACAGCCCATATTTATTGATATTTACTATACTGACAATGAAAATTGATGTATTTGTGGAATATTTATGTATTGCATCATATAAAAATAGCAACATTAAAACTTAGATTTTGAATGATCATTTTTGTTAAACTTTACAGGAAACCTAATACGAACTACTAAATATAAAAAGAAAAAAATGCAGAGAAAAAAAATAGAAAAGAAAGAAAAATATAGTAAAGAAAAAAGGAAAGAGATATGTAAAGAAATGACTTCCTTTTTCATCGTCCAAGTACAAATAATTTCAGTAACTTATCACTTTCTCTGATACAATAGCAAAATATCTCTTCTTTCCATATTTTTTACCTATAAGCAAATTTTTAAAGCCTCATCATTCAGTCCTAATTAGCAAAAGTCCATTGGGAGTGACCAGAAATAACAGCGTATATATTTTAACCATAATCAAATAAACCAACTTCATATTCCTTTCCTTTCTTTTTAATACAGTAATGTATCACTTTCTCTGAAAATAGAACAAAAGACCCCTTTATCCCATATTCTTGTCTTTAAACAAATCTTAAAAGCCTCATCAGCTAGTCTTGATCAACAAAAATCCATTTAGAGTTACCAGCAACAACGTATTCCTTGAAGTTTACCATTCAGACAAATCAGTCATCAATAGACACACAGAGATCATCCACATTTACACACCATTCAAAAGAGATAATTAAAAAAGCTAAGAAAGAAATAAAAAGACCGGAACACATTGGCAGTCTACTCCCAGATAATCAGGGATTAACACCAGAAAAACAATCAAGCAGAAAACAAAAACCTAATCAAGGAACCACCGAAGAGGAAACTACACCCGCTAATACTGGCAGGCAAGCTAATGTATATAAACAGGGAGCATTCACTAGTCCTGAAGATATGACGTAGTGTGGTAATGTAACCATTGCAAGCAAACATGCTCAAGAGCATTAAGAGCTCCACAGTTCAACCCTGAGCTTCGGATATTTTCTTCTATGGGATCCTGAGTATTGCTGTCCCGTTACTTTTGCAGAAGGCATTTCAAGCAGACGGGAATAAAAATTCGTTAACTTGGGGAAAACAGTAGCATTTTTATGACGATCTGTCAAAGACGCATTTCAAAGCCAATTTCTCGAGGCGTGTTCGAAGTATGTTATTTTTAAAAATAAATAAATAAAAATCACATGTTGGCCAGTGGTTTTGAAACTGTGGGATGTTTTCGTTTGGCTTTGTTTGTCGTCAGTTTGGGTTCTTGGGTGGTGGATAAGAAAAGAAACAGGCCGGATATGATATTAAAACAGAAATGAGAAAAATATGGTAGTTCAAGATGGGAGGGCAGTTATTTCAGCAACTCAGCTCAGTGATGAAAACCCTCTTTTGCTTTTCATCTTAAAAATGAAAAAAAAAAAAATCTTCACGGTAGCAACTTGTCCTGCAGTCAGCTCTTGACCAGGGGCTCCGGGGTTAATTTAGACATGATGTTGTGGAAGACAAGTAGAACATTCTCCCAAGATGTTGGATTTCATTTTAACACAGATGCAAAAATCTTCAAAGCCTCATCAGCCAGTCTTGATCAACAAAAATCCATTTAGAGTTACCAGCAACAACACATTCCTTGAAGTTTACCATTCAGACAAATCAGTCATCAATGAGTGGGAGGCGTTTCTTCTTACAGTACTATAGCGTGTATGTGTACAGAATAACGGAGTTAATGGTTGAAACTAGCTGTACATAATGTGAATGTATGACCACTCCGACTCCGCGGTATTGCATTGTTTTAAATGTAAAAATAATAAAAATATATAAACAAGAATAACGGAGTTATGAGGGAGCTTGGAGATATTCTAGTCCAGCCACCTTGTCAAGCAAGGGACCCTTTATCATTTTAAACAAATGTCCAATCTCCTCTTAAAAATTTCCTATGTTGGAGCGCCCACAACCTCTGGAGGCAAGTCGTTCCACTGATCAAACTGTCAGGAAATTTCTCGTTAGTTCTAGGTTGCTTCTCTTCTTGATTAGTTTCTGTTGGGAATATACTCCTAGTGTTGGGCAGGCAATATATATCTATCTACCATGACAAATGGTTGCTGTTACTTTAAAAGAGTGGTTGTACCTAACAGATGTAATTAGCTTTGCTATAAGAGGAAGTCAGGAGAGCTCATTCTCTCTCTGATTCTCTCTCTCTGCTTGTCCTATGCTTGATGACTTGATGACTGGAACGTGAACTGCGACTATAAGCAATTGTTTGTGACCTGACCCAGTTTTTCAGCATTTTTTGTAGCGGTGGTTAAGTGAACACTGCAGCTATTAAGTGAATTCATTTCACCCACTGGATATATTTTTCCACTAAGTGATTGGTCTTAAATCAAGGATTACCAGTTTATCTGCACAAGTGAATCTACAGGTAGCCCTTGACTTATGACCATAATGGAGCCCATCCAACATGATCGTAAGTCATGACGGTCATAAAGTGGATCATCCATACAATCAACCTAATTTTACAACCTTTTCTGCAGTGGTCAGAAAGCGAACCTCATGATAGTTAAGCGAACATTACGGTTGTTAAGCAAGCCAAAAGTCCACCATTGTCTAGTTCTGACAAAAAATTGGAAGTAAATATTGATCTTTGGCAAAACCATTGTAAAAAGGGGTCATGGGCCTGCAGGACATTGCAAATGGCTGTCCATGCAGGCTGGTGGCTGAGTGCACAGTCAGGTCATGTGACATGGGGTGGGTGTTGTCAGAACTTCAGTACTAAGTATCCCCAGGAGTTCTGTTGTACCTTTGACTGGTTGCTAAGCAACTGATCATAATTCATGCACTACCTGTGTTCCTCCATGATTTGAGGAGTCTCAGAATCCTTCTCCGGGTCATAGCTCTGATCCAGTTTGCTTTCTTCTCAGGAACAACCCTGCATATCAAAAGCTAATAACATGAGGAACAGAGTAGCAGAGTTGGAAGGGACCTTGTAGGTCATCTAGTCCACCCCCCAAATAGAAGAACCTACACCAGGGGCTGGCAACCTTAAATACTCAAAGAGCCACAAAAGTCCCAACCGGAAAACCTCCATTCAATTCTGGAGCCAACCGGAAGTCCGGTTCCTTCACCATAGAGTCTCCTCCTAGCGTGGCATCCTTTTTCGTCTACCTGTCCTAACCGAAAACCCTATCAATGTTGGAGCCAACCAGGAACAGTGAGCCCCAGCAGAGGGATGAAAGAGCCACATGTGGCTCTAAGTTGCTGACCGCTGCCCTGCACCATTCTGACAAAGTCTCTTCTTGTCTCTTTCAGTCTCTTCTTGAAAGCTTCCAGTGATGAAGCTCCCACAACTTCTGAAGGCAACTCCTGTTCCATGGTTAATTGCTCTCACTGTCAGGCAATTTCTCCTTATTTCTAGATAGAATCTCTCCTTGGTCAGTTTCCATCCAGTATTCTTTGTCTGGCCTTCGGATGCTTTGGAAAATAGATTGACCTCTTCCTCTCATCAAATATTGGAAGACTGCTATCATGTGTTCCCTGGTCATTTTCTTCACTAGACTAGCCATGCCCAGTTCCTGGAACTGTTCTTCATATGTTTTAGCCTCCAGTCCCCCCATCATCCTGGTTGCTCTTCTTTGCACTTTTTTCTAGAGTCTCAACGTCTTTTTTATACTGTGGTGACGAAAACTGGATGCAGTAATAATAATAATAATAATAATAATAATAATAATAATAATAATAATAATAATAATAATAATAATTAGTACTCTAGGTGTGGTCTTACTAAGGCTTTAAAGAGTGGTATTAGTACCTCACTTGATCTTGATTGCATCCCTCTGTTAATGCAATTTAGGATTGTACTGGCTTTTTAGGCTGCCACCAGCCAATCAAACCTTTGTCCCATTGTATGTGCAATTCCCGATCATATCTGGTGGTGATCCTTTGAGGGCTGTAAGCAATGAAATTTCATTTTAATGTATGCCAATTAGTGTACATTCAAAGTGACAGTAAAGTTATTGTTCTATATCTCTATAACGTTGCTTTCATCTGTTCTTCTCAACCCATGAGGGAGGTGGGCTTAAGTTCTCCCGATGTTAAATAATGGTTCCTCTTTCTTCTGACTAGACATTAAGACATCTCCAAGGGTCCAGAAACTTTTAGACTTCATCATCAATTCATTCATGTGGGACGGGGACAAGTTTATAAGCCCAGGCATAGACGGAAGACCTGCGTCTTTGTACCCACATTCAATATCAATACAGTTAGAAGAGGGTGAAGTTTTGTTCAATGGCTGCACCCAACATCTTGGTTCCTTTGCCTCTGCCATGATTGGAAACCTGGGACACTCACAGAAGGAGAATGATTGACAGGGATCTATTGCATGGGCCCTGTAAAGTCTATCCCTGTTAGGGGACTAGAGTTGTGCAGCGGAAGTTAGTAACGAATAAGTCATTGAATAGTCACTCATAGCCACCGAAGGTAAAACAAAGAATAGCCTTACTTGCTTAACAAGAATAGGATAAATAGTCTCCAAACAGACTATCAGCAGTCTTGAAGTATAAACGTACAGTCTATTTACAACTCGTTGAAGTTACAGTTGCTCAACTCACAATTCACCATGTAGACAGGTAACCTAGTTACAGACTAGCCACCATCCGATACACGGTCTTCTCTCCAATACAATACAATACAATAGCAGAGTTGGAAGGGACCTTGGAGGTCTTCTAGTCCAACCCCCTGCCTAGGCAGGAAACCCTATAACCGTTTCAGACAAATGGCTATCCAACATCTTCTTAAAGACTTCCAGTGTTGGGGCATTCACAACTTCTGGAGGCAACGTCTGTTCCACTGATTCATTGTTCTAACTGTCAGGAAGTTTCTCCTCAGTTCTAAGTTGCTTCTCTCCTTGATTAGTTTCCACCCATTGCTTCTTGTTCTGTCCTCAGGTGCCTTGGAGAATAGCTTGACTCCCTCTTCTTTGTGGCAACCCCTGAGATATTGGAACACAAAGCTCATACAGTAACAGTCAGGAACAATCAAGAGAATCAGGAACATCAGTTATTAAGTACTTAATTGTTAATTAAGATGCTGAGGCGATCCAGTAAAGTAACAGCTTTATTAAGACTCAATCTATGCATAACAAGAACAGAACGGAGAACTCCGGGTTGACAGCTATTTATATATGAGCTGTCAAACCGGCAACCAATCAGAATAACGTTAGCTCCCCCTGGTGACGCCGACATGAATCAGCCAATCCAGGCATCCGGTTGGTGTTGATTGACACCTTATGCTTGCTTGGTTCAGACACAACATCAGTAGTCATGGGGGGGGGGGGATAGTTCCTTCCGCCTTATATGGTTGCTTAAAGCAATTAGCATCCAATTACCTCTCTCTAGCATTTAAAGTAAGAGATTCATTTGTTACAATCATGGCTTATATACATTGCCAAGCCAAGACTAGGGTTACATCCCTAAAAGGCCCTCTTGAATAAAAAAAATCTGCTGGAAAGAGCCACGGGTAATCCTCGATTTACAAACATGATGGAGCCCCAAAGTTCTGTTACTAAGTGAATTATTTGCCCCATTTTACGACGTTTCTTGCCACAGTGGTTAAGCGAATCTGGCTTCCCCATTGACTTTGCCTGTAAGGAGGTCAACACATGACACTGCAACCGTCACAAATATGAATCAGTTGCCAAGCCTTTGAATATGGATCAGGTGACCATGGGGATGCTGCAACGGTCGTAAGTGTGAAAAAAGGTCATAAGTCCCTTGTAACTTGGAACGGTCACTAAATGAACTGTGGTAAGCCGAGGGCTACTTGTAGTTGCTGACGGTGCCAGAAATTAAGTTTCTCCATAGCTGTAAACAAAGAAAGGAGCCGTTTCTGTTGGCAGCCATTTTGAAGTTCTCCCCATCTTGGAAGAAAACACCTCTAGCTCATGCTTGCTTCAAAAAAGAAAAAAGCTCTAAAGAGAATCAATAGTCCTTTTCCAGCAAAGGCTTTTGCCAGCCCCACCTCCTTGAAAGAAGTGTAACAAAAACAAGCTAGCTGTTTTTTTTTTTTTTTAAAGGCGGGGGTCAATTTGATTTGATTGTTATGGAAACCAACAGAGGACAGAGAGTTCTGTGCACAAGACTCGGGCTACCTCCTGAATGATAGACAAGCTGGAACGGATTCAGGGGAATTGCTGCAAAAATGGAAAAAAACAGTCTTGTTAAAAAAAAAAGGGGGGTGGGGGTGGGGGTGGTAGAATAAATCATTAAGTTCAACAGAGGAAAAACTGACATGAGGGATGATCCTAGCATCAGAGAGTTGGGAAGGCAATTGAGTCCATCCAAGTCCAATTGAGGCCATCAAGTCCTACCCGACGGTTCAGTGGAGAAATCCGAACGAAAGCATCCCAGACAGATCGGTGTCCAGCCGTGGCTTGAATGCCTCCAACGAAGAGGCCTGCCATCTCTCTTGGAAAATTGGCTCTACGGTTAAAGTTTCCTAGCAGTCACTTGGAATCCTGCAAATTTAGATGATTGTTCCTGGGGTTTTGCCCTGTGAGACAATCGAGAAGAAAGACATGGCTTTCTTCTCTGTCATACCCCTTCTGAAACCTGAAGGACCTTGTCGTAGATCCTTAGTCTTGTTATGGTTAACGATATCGAGTTCCCTACAATGCTCCTTCCGGGAAATCATCTCCAGTCTCCAACAATCTTTATTGTCTTTTCCTGAACCCATTCCAGTTTGCCTCAATCCTACTTAAGATATGGTCTCTCAAATGGAGCACAATACTCAGGCTACTGTCTGTAGCAGTGACGTGCGGTGAGGTTTACGGCTGGTGAGGCTGGTGACGTCATCAGGAAGGCGGGGAATGGGACCACGTGTGCTGGAGGCTGAGGCTGCCTCAGCCTCCAGCACACGTGACCCCATTCCCCGCCTTCCTGAGCGTGCTCCGCTGGCTCGCGCTCCACAGTCCTCGAAAGCGACTGGGGAACGATGAGAACCTTCCTGCCTCTGCTGGACTTTGCAGTCCAGCAGAGGCAGGAAGGTTCTCGTCGTTCCCCAGTCGCTTTCGTGGCTTCGTCATCCGGGAGCGCCGACAACATTTATGCCTCTGCAGCTCCCGGGCGCGGCCGGGTGGATGCATATAATATTATAATATTATATATATAGTATATAATATTATATACTATTATTTCATGAAGAGAGGTGAGGCTCTGCCTCCCCTGACCGCACGTCCCTGGTCTGTAGTGCAGGGATCTCCAAACTTGGCAACTTTAAGACTTGTGGACCTCAACTCCCAGAATTCCTCATGCTGCTGAAGAATTCTGGGAGCTGAAGTCCACAAGTCTTAAAGTTGCCAAGTTTGGAGACCCCCGGTCTAGTGTAGAAGAATGGGAATGTTCATTTTATTTGTATCCTGCTTTTATCATTCTTATAAACAACTCATGGTGGCATGCGTAATACCCCTTCCTCCGCTTATTTTCCCCACAACTGAATGAGGTGTTTTGGGTTGACAGATAGTGAGTAGCCCAAAGTCACCTAGCCGGCTTTCATGCCTAAAGCAGAACTAAAACTCACAGCCTCCTGGTTTCTATCCTGCTGCCTTAACCACTAGACCAAACTGTCTCTTCTTGTAATTTGGAAACTGTGCTCCTATTGTCTTCTTCATGTCTATTTCTTAATTCTGCAACCTATTTTTTCCCTCAAGCAGTTCAAGCATCCACAATGCTCCCATTAAGATTATGAAGTAAAGATGGACAGAGAGAAAGAACAACTGATCCAAAGGTCTATGGAGATTCTCAGTCATCCAGTGATGGTTGTCCCAAGGGTGCTTTTTATTCATGAGGCAACTGGACTTTCTGGTTTTTACAATACAATAGCAGAGTTGGAAGGGACCTTGGAGGTCTTCTAGTCCAACCCCCTGCCTAGGCAGGAAACCCTATATCGTTTCAGACAAATGGCTATCCAACATCTTCTTAAAGACTTCCAGTGTTGGGGCATTCACCACTTCTGGAGGCAACTTCTGTTCCACTGATTAATTGTTCTAACTGTCAGGAAATTTCTCCTCAGTTCTAAGTTGCTTCTCTCCTTGATTAGTTTCCACCCATTACTTCTTGTTCTACCCTCAGGTGCCTTGGAGAATAGTTTGACTCCCTCTTCTTTGTGGCAACCCCTGAGATATTGGAACAATGCTATCATGTCTCCCCTAGTCCTTCTTTCTCTTAAGCTAGACATACCTAGTTCCTGCAACCGTTCTTCATATGTTTTAGTCTCCAGCCCCCTAATCATCTTTGTTGCTGTTCTCTGCACTCTTTCTAGAGTCTCCACATCTTTTCTACATCGTGGCGACCAAAACTGGATGTAGTATTCCAAGTGTGGCCTTACCAAGGCATTATAAAGTGGTATTAACACTTCACGTGATCTTGATTCTATCCCTCTGTTGATGCAACCTAGAACTGTGTTGGCTTTTTTGGCAGCTGCTGCACACTGCTGGCTCATATTTAAATGGTTGTCCACTAGGACTCCAAGATCCCTTTCACAGTTACTACTGTTGAGCAAGGTACCACCTATACCGTACCTGTGCATTTCATTTTTGTTGCCTAAATGTAGAACCTTACACTTTTCACCCTTGAATTTCTTTGAAGATGTTTCGCTTCTCATCTGAGAAGCTTCTTCAGCTCTGACCGGATGGTGAGGAATGGAAGGATTTATACTCCTTGCAGACAGCTGGTCATTTGCATCCTTTTAGGACGTCGTTAAAGTCACTTGGAGTTATATCTGTGTCATCAGGGTCACCTGAATACAGCAAATGGATATGGATCCTTCTTAGAACTGTTGAAAGGACTGTGCTGTAGACTGGAGATACGAGGACACCATCTATCTCCAGTTTACAACACAGTCCTTTTAATATTTCTAGGAAGGCTCCACACCCATTTGCACCACTCAGGTGGCCTTGATGACACAGATAAACCTCCAAATGGCTTAACAATTCGCTAAAAAAATGCAAATGACCAGCTTGTCTGCAAGGAATAAATATCCTTCCATTCTCCACCATCCGGTCAGAGCTGAAGAAGCTTCATGGATGAGAAACGTCTTCAAAGAAAAACCAAAAACTCCAGTTGCTCCTTGAAAAAGCACCTTTGGGACAACTGACCCAAAGCCACCAAAGTAGATGGTCTTCAACTTGCAGGTGCTAGTCCAATAACTCAATCGTGGTTACTATGCAGAAGCTAATTGGTTTATTACTGCCGTGTAAGAGAAAACTATACACCATAGACTTCGAGAAGGAGGCATTTTAGTTTTAGGGTAAATATCTTGATGTTGACAAACCGTTTCATAGCAGAACCAATTTGAGGGATGGTTATTCAGGCACAAGCTGGAGATCCATTTCTTGGAGATCTTCCAGCACTGAGCAAGAAGATCCTTCCAGTTAAGGATTCTACGATGCCCAGAGGGAATTGGGACGTGTGATGAAGAATGATCCACCAACAAGATTTATACTTCTACATCCCTGACAGACACTTTTCAATCTTGCCTTAACAGCTCCGCTGCCCGGAGAGAAGACTCAAAGTTCCATTCTTGACCTCGAGATGAACCACATGGCTCCTAAGAATCCAGCAATTCTTCCTTAAAACCGATCCAGATGCTTTCAAAGCCAATGAACCATGAGGCATGCTTGTTAAAAAAAAAAAACGCAGAAAGGCTTTCCAAGTTATCAGTTAATCTAATCAAAAGAGAGGAGAGAGTGTCTTTTCCTCATTGTTGATTAGCTGGGGATTGTTTTGCCCGTTTATGGCTTCCTTAAGTCTTGTTTTTAAAGTCCAGCTATAAAACATTATCCAGGTTAAATACATAGCCTCAAAACAAGGGTAAAGACTGGTGTTATCCTGGGGTATCAGTGGCAATTGTAGCAACGTAGTTTCCTGCACCAAGCGAGTCACTGGAAATTTTAAAGCTTTCCTGTCTGGAAGCTTCAGAACCCAATTCAAGATGCAAACATTCTTTTACTCATGAACAGGTTATGTCCCATGAGGTTGTTTGGATGTCTATTTTGTTCGTAAGTTTGTTCCAACCTAGGCTTCCTTAAAAAGCATGAAGCAGAGTCTTGGTCCTGCAAAAACCTCTTTTATTTACACGACTGTGAATTCCTTTCATTCACAGTCAGCAAGGCTTGGCAAACAGTCTTTCAGAAGAATATTTATCAACACGAACCTTATCTCATTTGGAGAGCTGCCAGAGAACCAGTTTCCAAACACAGGGCAAGGCAACGCTTGGCACAGAGTCTCTTATAGTCACAAATAGAACATTCCACTCTTGAAACGACCGAAGGAACGAATTGTTTCCTGCAAAAGCCCACTCCCCGTTCGCTCCTCTTTTGTTTCCCTCAAGAGGGGACAATCACCTCCAAGGTGTGGCTTTACCCCCAAGTCAACCCTGCTTTCTTAGTTGTTATTGTCTTCCGGCAGCTCTGCGCATGCGCCCACTGGGAACAGGCTCCAGCTGTTCCTCTGCCTCACTGCTGCCTAGCTCCCTCTCTGCCTCCGACTCTGAGCTTTCCTCAGCCCCCCAGGACTGGCCCATATTCCTCCCCAACCTCCTCACTGTCCGACTCTGCTGCCAGCTCTGTTGGCCACCGGTGGGCCACAAGATAATAATAATAATAATTTTATTTGATTAGCCGCAACCCTCTCCCGAAGGACTCGGGGCGGCGTACAATCAAAGCAAATAAAAAACAAATAAAGACAACATACATACATAAGAAACAAAGACATATACATGTGCATGGAGGAGGTAGATTAATAAGTGAAGACAATTAAAAACACAATTTAAAATCCCATTAAATAAAATTACCAATTAAAAAACCCGTCAGGAGCGTTATGAAGTTATGGTTGAGCCAGGCCAGCTATTTGGAATAGGTGGGTCTTGAGCTTTACACGGAAGGAGCGGAGGTCAGTAGTGGTCCTAATATCCGGGGGGAGGTCATTCCACAGGGCTGGGCCCGCCACAGAGAAGGCTCTGCTCCTAGGCGCCGCCCCATGGCACTGTCTGGTGGACGGCACCTGGAGAAATCCCTCTCTGTGCGAGCGGATAGGTCGTAGGGATGTATGGGGCAGAATACGATCCCGCAGGTAACTAGGTCCTGAGCCATGGAGCGCTTTAAAGATCGTAATCAAGACCTTGAAACGCACCCGATAGACCACAGGAAGCCAGTGCAGCTCGCGCAGGAGCGGTGTCACATGGGAGTACCTAGTACTCCCCATAATCACCCGCGCGGCTGCATTCTGGACCAACTGCAGTCTCCGAGTGCATTTCAAGGGAAGCCCCATGTAGAGAGCGATAACCCTTGATAGTCCAAGATAGTCCAAGCAAGCATAAAAATCACTCTTGAGCTTAATTCCAGATCTTCACAGCTGCTACCATACACACTACACACAGTCACTACACAATGAAACAACGAACAGGATGCCTGTGGATTACTGAATAGCATGTGAGCAGAAGTTGGGAGAAAGCAGACAAGGGTTAGTTTACGGCGTGCCTCTGATTTACAGGACCTTCTAGGTTGGAACTGTGGACAGGTTTCTTTGTAGCAGTGGAAGTTTGTAACGCCAAAATGTGTAAATCAAGATGTCTTTATGGCCTATGTATAAAATTCTCAACAACAGAGATACAAATGAAGGGCCTTTGGTGCTCTCTGTGTGTTTGATCTGTTTCCTTTGTTTTAGATGGATGTGGTTTGTTTTTCTGATTGTCATAATGAAATACTTACCCATCGTTAATTGATGATGGTACCTGGTAATGAAACAGCTGCAAGAAAATAACCAAGCTCAGAAAACGCCAAAGTCCCCTCATTTCAACCCGGAGCTGCAAATATTCTACTTCATGAGAGATACAAATATTGAAACAGCAGCTCTGCCACTTCCAAGCTACCTGTGCTCACAGAATGCTATGTGGGTAAAAACCAAATATAGGGAAGCAATAGGAAGAAGATAGATCTGGTTGATTAGATCTCAAATAGGCATTTTAATATCACATGTCAGAGTAATGACAATTTAATAGCTGACCAGCTGCTTTAAGGCTGTAAACCAAGATGATGACATGAGGATGAGTCAGCAGGATTACTGCCACTTTAAGAAGCTGTATATATAAGGGAGGCCATGTGAGGGCATCTCTCTCTCCTCGTGTATTTCTCTCCCCATGTTCTATCTCCATTGTGGCTCCCTGTGTAGAGTTGAAGAGTGATTGCTTGTCAGGTTTTTGCCTAACACATACATGTATGTATGTATGTATGTATGTATGTATGTATGTATGTATGTATGTATGTATAAGTCTTGTATATAAAGCACTGCTTGAAAAACAAAACCTCTGTGCACTGTGTTTTGCTCCTGGGTTGTCTCAAAATAGTATTCACACTGTGCGCACTCTGACATTACAATATCCAGCTTCTAGTGGCCAGGTTAGGCTGCCACACATACAGTATGTCCCCACTGCCTCCCCTGACTATTTTGACAGTGGGAACAGAGAGAGATAGTTAATTTTATTTCCAGCTAGGCCTACTGCAGACCCTCCAGGTGCTGGAGGAGCAGGGGATTGGACTAGAAGACCTCTAGGGTCTTTTCCAACTCTGTTCTTCTATTGTTATTCTGTTAGTAGAGTGGGAAAGGCTTTTAAAAATGTGTACACTTTCCTGAAGCCATGTTTCAACATATGTTGTTGGTTTGAGCTCCGAGCTTGGCCATTTGGTTGCAAACGTTTCGTTCTCAATCGAGGAGACATCTTCAGTGGACTTTGGATTGCACCAATCCAATGCGCACTGAAGATATATCCTTGAATGGGAATGAAATGTTTGCAACCAAATGGCTAAGCTCTGAGCTCAAACCAACAACATAGCTACCAACCCGAGCTACTAATATTCAAAGACAGTTCATGTTTCAACATAGCTTAACAATTGACAGGGTAGTTGCTTGGTGAAAATCAAATGCCAACTGTGACGTATCTTTTCAACTACAAGTACCCCTGGACTGACAAAAGTTCATTTAGTGACTGTTCAAAGTTACAATGAGACTGAAAAAAGTGACTTATTAACATCTTTCACACTTATGACCCTTATAGCAGCCCCACGGTAACATGATTTACATACATGATTGACAATTGACTCATTGTCAGGTAATTAGGATGGATGCCCTAATTAAACCATGAGTCTTGAGCCAAGCTTCCAAAGAAATTCAGTTATTTATTAGGAACAACATGTCAGCATGTACCCAAGCGAAGCCAACTCTGATCCCATGTAATTTATGAGCCAATTATGACCCTGTTTCTCTCCCTCCACTCAGGGTGTGTCATAAATCACATCCTCCAATGGGGCAGTTTTTTGGGCTGTAGTGATCACACCCTCCGGCTGCTGTGGGTAACCTGGGAGACAACCTTGAGAAAGATGTGCCTGGAATGTATTTCTGTGTGTGGCTGCCGTGCTGTGTTGTCAGTTTCCCATCTCTCCTTGCCTATGGCAACTTGAGAGCAGGTCAGGGATGCTTTGTGAGTTGACACTCACATTTATGATGGTTGCGGTGTCCCGGAGTCATGTGATCTCCTTTTGCGACCTTCTGACAAGTAAAGTTTGTCAGAAGCTCGTTTCAAGGTGTTGATCACCATCTTTAAAGCGCTCCATGGCACAGGACCTAGTTACTTGCGGGATCGCATCCTGCCCCATACATCCCTACGACCAATCCGCTCTCACAGAGAGGGACTCCTCCGGGTGCCGTCCACTAAGCAGTGCCAGAGGGCGACGCCCAGGAGCAGGGCCTTCTCTGTGATGGGCCCAGCCCTCTGGAATGACCTCCCCCCCGACATTAGGATTACTACTGACCTCCGCTCCTTCCGTACAAAACTCAAGACCCACCTTTTCCAACTAGTTGGCCTGGCTCAACTATAGTTCTACCTCTAATCCTCCTGGCAATTTTAAACTTTTTACACTTTAAAATTTTAAATTGGGTATTTTAATTTTTAACCTTATTATTATCGTTGTTTTTGTATTGTAATAATTGTTGTGATTTTATACCTCCTCCGTGTAATGTGTAATGTAATTGTCTAATCGTGTAACATGTTATTTATTTATTGTAAGCCGCCCCGAGTCCCTTTGTGGAGAGGGAGCGGCTAACAAGTCTAATAAAATAATAAATAAATAAATAAAGTCAACGGGGAAACCAGATTCATAACAACCGTGCTACTAATTTAACAGCAGCAATAATTCACCTAACACACGTGGCAAGAAAAGTCGTAAAACGTAGCAAAACTCGGGAGGGGGGCTGCAAAAGGAGAAATATTACCCCTTTTGCATTTGAGCATGCAGGAAGGGACAGGAAAGGAGAAAGGGAAAGAGAAAAGACAAAGAATGAAAGAGGGGAAGAGAGCAAGGAAGGAAAAATAAGAAAAGAAGGGAAGGAAGAAGAAAGGAGAATGAAGAGGGAAGAAAAAAGAAGAAAAGGAAGGAAGGTTATAATGATAGTGAGGGAGGGTCTCAGGGAAGTCCTGACTTAGCACTTGGCCACCGCAGATACCCTTGACACAAGTCACACGTCATGCCCACCATGGCCACGCCCCACATCCCCCCGGTTCTCCGAGGTCAAACACAACTCCGATGTGGCTCTCACTGAAATCACGTTTGACACCCCTGCTTTAGAAAAATGTGGGTTGTTTTTCTGGTTGTCATAATGAAACACTTACCCATCGTATGAACTCAGCCTTGCAATTAGCGGAACAAACACACTGCCAAGAGGATAAATGGGTGTGGGCTGCCAGTTAATCTGTTTGTTTTACAGATTGCACGATTTTTCTCCAAGAAGCAAAATTTGGTATCATTCTGCTTTAGGATAGCTGAGAGGGGAGGTGGCTTCCTACCGGTTCGGCCCGGTTCGGCCAAATAGGTAGTAACTTGGCGGCCTGGGTCGCTGAAACCAGTAGCAACCCAGGCCTGCCACGCCCCCAAACTGGTTCTCCTATGGAGCTACCATCTTGATTTTCTGCAATTTTCATGGTAGAAATGTATTCCCCCCCTCTTTTTTAACGTTTGGTGCATGCACAGACAATTTTAGATGCACGCGCGCGGAGTGCGTGTGCAAAACCTTTTGCGCACCAAACCGGCAGTCATGCTGGCAGCAACCCAACCCTGGATGAGAACCATGGATTTCATTAACTCCCAGCATATTAATGGCCAACTGCTAACATTCCATCCTGTTTCCCAACATTCCATCCCATAGCACAACGTTCTATCCCATCTCCCAACATTTCATCCATCACATTTTTTTGGGTACCCCAAGGACCCAATTAGATATGACAGTGTAAGATCCAGAACTGGATATCCCAGTTTCCCTCTTCTCCAAATGGCAAATGAAACCACAAAGCCCCGTTGAATTCAAAATGGCGGTCCTGAAAGTGATGGAAACTTTAAATTTCATCTCATGCTTTTACCCCAAGCTGTATTGCAGACATATTTATTTGTAATAACACAATCAAAGGAATGAATGAAACGCCTACTAATATGATACAGGTAGTCCTCCACTTACAACCACAATTGAGCCCAAAATGTATGTTGCTAAGTGAGAAATTTGTTGTTCTGCCCCATTTTACGAATTTTCTTGCCACGTTGGTTAATCACTGCAATTGCTAAATGAGTAATACGGTTGTTAAATGAATATGGTTTCCCCATTGATTTTGCTTGTCAGAAAGTCATGAAAGGCAATTACATGACTCTAGGACTCATTAATATGAATCAGTTGCCCATGTAATCATAGGAGGTTGCATTGATCTATCAGTAGAGTAATTTAACCTTTTCTTCTTATTCTGGAACTGGTCCTCAAGCTCTGAACATCCACCATTTTGCATTTTACTTATAGGTTAGACGAAAATGACAAAATATGGAGAGCGTGGGATGGGAATGTTAGCAATTAACTTCAGTATAGCAAAATAATTAGATCTGTTGCAGAGCAGCTGTATCAGAGCTGCATTCTGCCAAATCATAACTTCTCCGATGACTGTGGGACGTTATCCAATCTGTAAACTAAATTTATTAATTGGCAGTTCACGTCTGCTTGGATTTTTAAAGCTGTCTCGCAACCAGAAATCCTGTTTCCTCTCAGCATCCTGTGCCGTTTTCTCAACAGAAGCATTTCCCTTCAAAACCTAAAGAGTGGGAGGTGATGTGCTTTCTGCAGGCAGAAATCCAACAGGGAAAATGTGTGACTTGGGGGTTTTGAGGAACGGATACGATTTGATATGATGCTTTTCAAATATTGGGCTTATTCACTTTTGACAGTTGATGATGTGTTGGATTAAAATTAAGAGAAGAATATAATATTAATATAATATTAATTTATTTATATGTGTGTGTGTCTGTGTACATTATTATCTTTGTACAAAAAAAAGTCAAGGTCCTTTTGTGTATATATTTGTTTGATGTATGTTTTTGTCACTTTTAAACTTGTCCTGTTATTCGTGTGTTTGCTTTTGAAATTTACTAAAGATATTGCATAAAAACATCAGCTGCTAAGATACAACCAAAGCAGTTAAAAAATAAATAAAAAAAAAGCAGGCAAACAGGTAAAAGGGGGAGAAGAGCCCCTCTTTGAGGAAGAGCGGCAGTTAAAAATAAGAATGAATAAAGATAGATAGATAGATAGATAGATAGATAGATAGATAGATAGATAGGCAGGCAGGCAGGCAGGCAGGCAGGCAGGCAGGCAGGCAGACAGATATGGAGAGATAGATGATAGATAGTGTTGTGGCCTACCAGCAGTCAAAAAGCTGGTGGCAGACTCAAATGGAGCTGAAGAAAAAGAGATTTGAGGTGAGGGAACCAGAAATTCTTTTTTTTTTTAAAGTTTCATCAACTTCCTCCCTTAGTTAGTCTGGCAAGCATATTTTTCTACTTCGTGGATTTTACAGGAGGTTGGGGAGGACCCTGGGCCAGTCCTGGAGTCTGAGGAAGGCTATGATGAGTGCTCTGCGTCGGAGGCAGAGATGGGGCCAGGGCCATCTGACAGTTATCAGCTGCCTTCGGAGTCACATTATCAGTGGGGCAGAAGAACAGCTGGAGCCTGTTCCCGATGTGCACATGCGCAGAGCTGCCAGGAGAAGGGAACAGCTAAGGAACAAGGGCCGACTCGGGAGTAAAGGCACAGGTGGACGGTGAATCGCCCCTCCCATAGGAAATAAAGAGGAGCGAAAGGGGAGGGGAGTTTGCAGGAGGCAATTAGTTCAATTCATTAGGGTGAAGATCTGTTCCTGACTTCTTGCCAAGTAATTGCTGCTACAGCGTGGCGTTTGGAAGATATCAGCCTGGCAACTCTCCAAGCCTGATAAAGCTGGTTGTGAAATCTCATGAAATCTCCCGGGACTTTGCTGAAGAGGAATTCCCTTTAACCTAAATAAAAGAGGTTTTATCGGGACGAGGAGTCTGCTTCATGATCTTGGGAAGCCTAGGTCAGAATAGGTAGGTAGGTAGGTAGGTAGGTAGGTAGGTAGGTAGGTAGGTAGATAGATAGATAGATAGATAGATAGATAGATAGATAGATAGATATGGAGATATAGATAGATAGATGATAGATAGATAGATAGATAGATATAGATGATAGATAGATAGATAGATAGATAGATAGATAGATAGATAGATATAGAGAGATATCGATAGATAGATGATAGATAGATAGAGATAGATAGATAGATAGATAGATAGATAGATAGATAGATATAGAGAGATATAGATAGATAGATAGATAGATAGATAGATAGATATAGATAGATGATAGATAGAGATAGATAGATAGATAGATATAGAGAGATATAGATAGATGATAGATAGATAGATAGATAGATAGATAGATAGATAGATAGAGATAGATAGATAGATATAGAGAGATATAGATAGATAGATGATAGATATAGAGAGATATAGATAGATAGATGATAGATAGATATAGAGAGATATAGATAGATAGATATAGAGAGATAGATGATATAGATAGATAGATATAGAGAGATATAGATAGATAGATAGATAGATAGATAGATAGAGATAGATAGATAGATGATAGATAGATAGATAGATAGAGATAGATAGATGATAGATAGATGATAGATAGATAGATAGATAGATAGATAGATAGATATAGAGAGATATAGATAGATAGATAGATAGATAGATAGAGATAGATAGATAGATAGAGATAGATAGATAGATAGAGATAGATAGATAGATAGATAGATAGAGATAGATAGATAGATAGATAGATAGATAGATAGATAGATAGATAGAGGACAAAGGCATTTTGGTGCTTGGCTGTACCTGTTGGACGTTGGCCTGACATGCCTCTGGAACTGACCTAAGAGCCTTGGCAGAAGCACTTGTTGCAACAGCTCTCACATGCTGGGATCTGATTCCCTTTGCAGCCATCCTTCATTCCTCAGCCTTGGCTTCACCTTCTCCCATTAGCGAAGGACTTAGGAATCCACTTTTGAATTGGGCCTTCATTTTTTTGGTACAGTCACAACAGCAGCAGCAGCAGCCGCCGAGTTTCAAAGCCTGTGGAATTTGTCTATGTTCTTGGAGGGGAACAAACAAGCAAGCGAGAACAGGGCACCTTGCCAAGAATGGATTCATGAGTCAAAGTCCCTCTGCTCCTCGCTTACATGGCTTCATCGGGGTCACTGTAGAATGAGCAGACAGTACAAGCTGTTCTCCCTTTTCTCTTCTTTCGAAGGCAACATTAGCACCCGTTTTGGAAGGCCAAGCAGAATCTGAAGGAGTCATCTTAGAGTGTAGAACCAGGGTTATTGGGAGGCTGGCCTGCCCTTTGTCACAAAGCAGTCATGCCTTCAGACTAAACAGGCCTCACCTGTGACCTGAGAAATAATGTTTGGCTCTGTGCGTGAGAGAGGGGAGGGGAGAGAAGGAGAGAAGGAGGGAGGGAGGGGGAAGGAGAGAGAAAGAAGGGGGGAAGGGATATTGAATATTGTGAACTCCAGGAGGAAGGAATTGCATTCCAGAGAAATAAGAGGCAACTCAGCCCAGATATTACGTGTGGGAGAAAGTGGGTGAGGACAGCCCCTCCTTAATAGTTCCCAGAATTATATTGTAGATATGGATAGTAGAGGCTTCCATCCATCTGTAGGTGTGAAACAATAAAGGAGTCAGCTTCGAAAAATTGCCCCGTGTCATTCTCGGTTTTGTTTTCGAGCAGGGGGTCTCCAATCCTTGTGGACTTCAACTCCCAGAATTCCTCATGTTGAGGAATAGCCACCATGTTGACGTCCAAAAGGATTAAAGTCACCTTGCTTGGAGAACTCTAGTTTTGAGAATGTGTGCCTTCAAGTCAGTGTTGAGTCCAGGCAAAATTGGATGTATTGAGAAGCAAAATGTGAGAAGCAAAACCTCTTCAAAGAATAACAACAATATCCATTTGCCTCTTGAAAAAGCACCTTTGGGACTACCTAACAGGTTCTTTTGCACCAGAGACCTTTCCTCCTATAAGGTGTACATAAAAAGCCACAAGGGCGACATTAGATTTATCAATAGCTCACTCGGCAGACAAAGCACCAGAATGAACATAACAAATGAATTTATCACAAATCACAGGATTAACCCAGGCTCGCTGTACGGTCCAACGGTTTTTTTTTTAGGATCAAGGGGGAAAAAAGGTTCACAGAAATAGCTCCCAGGAGCAAAATCAATATACAAAGGGTGTAAGAAATTGATCAATAATTTAATCTAAAACTGAATACCAGGGTTTCCCCCCCCCCCAGCTTTTGCATATTTCTCTGATTGCCGCAATACTGTCCTTCTCCATCCTCAAGACTCACATACCAAAATGCATAAGTAAAGGGAGTATGTACATGGTTGGAAGAGAAAGAATTTAAGAATATTATTTGCAAAATCAGAAAGCGGGGGGGGGGGGGGGGGGGGAAACGCTTCCATGATTCACAGTGAGAATTTTTAAGTAATGAAGCTGCTTGCCTCCTGGACGGGTAGATATTCAATTGCTGGAGGTTTTCAAGAAAACATTGGACAGCCATTTTTCCAGGATGGTATAAGAGCTGCTTTGGGTAGGGCAATGATGGTGAACCCTTTTCTGATGGCGTGTCACACTTGTGCATACGGACGCTATCGCTCGCACACGTGTGATCACACCATTTGAATCCTTCCCGCCCACCTGCGCACGAGCACATGACCCCTCCCCAGTCTCCGGAGGCTTTCCTGAAGCCTGGGGAGGGTGAAAATGGCCTCCCCCAGGACCCTTGGAGGCACTCCGGAAGCCGGAAATGGATCATTTCCAAACTTCCAGGTGGCCCATTGGGGGCCATTTTTCACCCTCCCCAGGCTTTAGGAAAGCCTCCGGAGACTGGAGAAGGGGAAAAAACAGGCCCAACGGGCCAACCAGAAGTTCGCTCCATATATGCGTCAGAGCCGATAACTGGTGTACCAGCGAATATGGCGCCGTGTGTCACCTGTGGCACGCGTGCCATAGGTTCGCCGTCACGGGGGTAGGGGGGTTGGACTGGAAGACCTCCAATTCCCTTCCAGCCCTATGGTTCTATTTTTATTTCTATTTCTATCAGATGGTGAGAATTGAGCAAGTCCCTGGCTCCTTCTAAGCATTTCCAGAGCGGATTTAGTGTTGAAATCTCTAAAATAAGCTTCCATTGTTCTAATCAAGTGCAAGGAGTGATAGAACTAAATTGGCAATCCAAGAAATGATCGTCTTTTGTGAAAGCTCCAAAATGTGGTAGTAATGATAGACAAACACTGGGGAACAACTGAGATAAAAGAGTCAGCTAAGATACAAAGTTGGAACAGTCGGATATTTTTAATCTATGCACAGCACCAGCGCAGAATTGTTGAAAATCATCAGATACCAGAATCAGAACATGTTTATATCAAATCCAAATATATAAGTATGCATGCATGTATATATGTATGTATGTATGTATGCATGTATATATGTATGTATGTATGTATGCATGTATGTATGTATGTATATATATGTTATATTTGTGCTGATAAATAATATTTGGGCATACCAGGGGTTTGTAACACAAATACATACATACATACGTACGTACATACATAGATATAGATATAGATATAGATATAGATATAGATATAGATATAGATATAGATATAGATATAGATATAGATATAGATATAGATATAGATATAGATATAGATATAGATATAGATATAGATATAGATATAGATATAGATATAGATATATTGATGATGGTAAACTTTGCAGAGATGCAGATTCTAGAATGACCATGGCTCTGTCATGCCCATTCTGTCCTATAAGGTCAAAGGCCACCATCAATCTTCCTGTATTTTCTCAGTGACATTTCAGAGAATTAGAGAACACAGACAACCAAAACTGGACGCCGTATTCCAAGTGTGGCCTTACCAAAGGCATTATAAAGTGGCATTAACGCTTTATATAATCTTGATTCTATCCCTGTGTTAATGCAACCTAGAACTGTGTTGGCTTTTGGGGGCAGCTGTAGCACACCGCTGGCTCATATTTAAATGATTGTCCAAAGTGATCTTGGAGTCCTAGTGGACAATCACTTAAATATGAGGCAGCAATAAGTTGAGGACTACCTGTATATCAGAGGTAGGTTCTGGCTGTCACTACTGCCAATTTGCTCAGGGTAATTGCTCTACGCATGTTCAGAAGGCAAAAAAAAAAAAAAAGAGAGAGAGAGAGAGAGAGAGAGAGAGAGAGAGAGAGAGAGAGAGAATCGGTTCTAGGGCACGGCAGGCCTGGGTCACTGCTGGTTCCAGCGACTCAGACTGCCAAGTTACTATCAGTTCGGCCAAACCGGTCCGAACCAGTAGAAACCCACCTCTGCTGTATATGTATAGATCAGCGGTGGGTTCCTGCCAGTTCTAACCTCTCCTACAGAAGAGGTTCCACAAATCTACAGTGCCGTTTAGAACCGGTTCCAGCTCCCTCCCCCCACCTGTCTGCACATCATCAAGATGAAGAAAGAGAGGAGGAATTCTGGGAGTTGAAGTCCACAAGTCTTAAAGCTGTCAAGTTTGAACACCCTTGGGTTTTTTTCCTAAAGGGTTAGGGGTGCAAGGGTCTTGTAACTTGACAGCTTTAAGACTTGAGTCCCTGAGCCAACATTTTGGTTGCTAAGCAAGAGCATTGTTAAGTGAGTTTCACCACATTTTACAAGTTGGTCACGCTCACCCAGTCATATGGCTGGCAAACCACTCCCACCCAGTCACATGGCTGGCAAGCCACTCCCACCCAGTCACATGGTCGGCAAGCCACTCCCACCCAGTCACATGGCCGGCAAGCCACTCCCACAAAGCTGGCCATACCTACAGAAGAGGTTCTAAAAAAATTTGAAACCCACCACCGGTATAGATATATTTTTATGGCTGTAAGCCACCCAGAATTACCCTATGGTAAGATGAGTGGCCAATAAATTTTTATAAATAAACAAACTAATAAACAAACAAACAAATAAAAATTTGCACATGGGCAGGGGGCGGGGGCAGGGGCGCGAAGGTTTGTGTGTCACACACGCATTGCATTATGGGTGTGGGCTCACATGTGCTTTTGGCACACTAGGACAAAAAGGTTAGCTATCACTTTTCTAATCTTTTGAAACCATCAAAACAAAGGAAAAAACAGTCCAGCTCCCTTTTGAGAAAACACACCTTTGAGACAGCTACGACCTCGATGACTGAGAATCTCCATAGACATCAAAACGAAAAACGATCATTAACCATCTTACAATCCTTGCAGAAAAGCCCCACATGTCAACTACCGTATTATTCGGAGTATAAGTCGCACCTTTTTCCCCTCAAAAAAGAGGGTGAAAATCTGGGTGCATCTTATACACTGAATACAGCATTTTTGGCCTACCGAAACCCTGCCCCCTTTGCCAAAATGGACGTGCATAGGCTTTGGGAGTCTTGCGAAGTGATCCTGAGGGCTGGGTGAGGGCAAAAAAAGAGCAAACAACGGGCCATTTTTGCTCCCCCAGCCCTCAGGATCACTTCGCAAGCCTCCCAAAGCCTATACATGCCTTCCCCCCCCCCCTTTTTTTTTTTTGCAAAAAATGAGGTGTGCAGAGGCTTTGGGAGGCCTGCAGAGTGCAAAAACTTTTTTAAAAAATTTACCTCTTCAAAATCATGGTGCGTCTTATACTCCGGTGCACCCTATAGTCTGAAAAATATGGTATATCATGAGAATCAATTTGGTGGTTAAATGCAGCAAAAAAAATTAATAATAATAATAATAATTCTGTTCTCGCCTTGGGCATGAAGCCAGCTGGGAGACTTTAGGCCAGTCCCTCTTTCTCAGCCCTAGGAAGAAGACAGGAGAGGTAAACCATCTCTGAAAATCCTGCCAAGAAAATTGCGTGAATTTATACATGCAATCGCCAGGAGTCAATGATGACGCACAGTCCCCCTTCCCAGCCCCCAAAAGATGTCATAGTCCTTCAAATAATATGGCTGTCATGGAGTAAACGTGTCCAATTCCTTCACCCTTTCTTAAGAACGGCTCAAGAACCTTGCTACGTCAGGCGGGAGTCTTTCCTGGCACTATGCCACACAATTTAACAAATGAGTTTGAACCAGAATGTTCAAAAGCATGAACACAACGCAACTGTGCTTTTCCCACTATTGCTTCCCAGCAACTGGAGTTCAAGAAATATTGACTGTAGTTCAACAACGATAATTTTATTATTACAATCTTAGAACAGCGACCAGAACAAATAAAAGCACTCAGTATACATAGATTTAAAACTTCCAGTGTAAAATAATAAATAACAACTAAAATCTATAATAAAATCCAGTGTCAATTATACCTGGTCTGACTATATGATAGTTGCAATCAGTGGTGAAATTCAATTTGTTTTTACCAGCGGTTCTGTGGGCGTGGCTTGGAGGGCGTGGCAGGAGAAGGATACTGCAAAATCCCCATTCCCTCCCCGCTCCACAGGAAGGATACTGCAAAATCTCCATTCTCACCCCGCTCCAGGGGAAGGATACTGCAAAATCTCCATTCCCTCCCCGCTCCACAGGAAGGATACTGCAAAATCTCCATTCTCACCCCGCTCCAGGGGAAGGATACTGCAAAATCCCCATTCCCTCCCCACTCCTGGGGGGAAAGGATACTGCAAAATCTTCATTTCCTCTCCTCCCACTCCTGGGGGTAAAGGATACTGCAAAATCTTCATTCTCACCCCACTCCAGGGAAAGGGATACTGCAAAATCCCCATTCCCTCCCCACTCCAGGGGAAGGATACTGCAAAATCCCCATTCCCTCCCCACTCCTGGGGGAAGGGATACTGCAAAATCTTCATTTCCCTCCCCACTCCTGGGGGAAGGATACTGCAAAATCTTCATTCTCACCCCACTCCAGGGAAAGGATACTGCAAAATCCCCATTCCCTCCCCACTCCAGGGGAAGGATACTGCAAAATCCCCATTCCCTCCCCACTCCTGGGGGAAGGATACTGCAAAATCTTCATTCCCTCCCCACTCCTGGGGGAAGGATACTGCAAAATCTTCATTCTCACCCCACTCCAGGGAAAGGATACTGCAAAATCCCCATTCCCTCCCCACTCCAGGGGAAGGATACTGCAAAATCCCCATTCCCTCCCCACTCCAGGGGAAGGATACTGCAAAATCCCCATTCCCCTCCCACTCCTGGGGGAAGGATACTGCAAAATCTCCATTCTCACCCCACTCCAGGGGAAAGGATACTGCAAAATCCCCATTCCCTCCCCACTCCACGGGGAAGGATACTGCAAAATCCCCATTCCCTCCCCACTCCTGGGGGAAGGATACTGCAAAATCTTCATTCTCACCCCACTCCAGGGAAAGGATACTGCAAAATCGCCATTCCCTCCCCACTCCTGGGGGAAGGATACTGCAAAATCCCCATTCCCTCTCCACTCCAGGGGAAGGATACTGTAAAATATCCACTCCTTCCCCACTCCTGGGGGAAGGATATTGCAAAATCCCCATTCCCACCCCACTCTGGGGCCAGTCAGAAGTGGCATTTGCCGGTTCTCCGAACTACTCAAAATTTCCGCTACCGGTTCTCCAGAACCTGTCAGAACTGGCTGAGTTTCACCCCTGGTTGCAATCCCTAAACTGTGTGGCCTGTTGTAGTTTCAACGCTAAAAGGGAAGTGACTAAGCAGTTGTGGGGTTTGCCACAATTGTGATATAGCTCCGGTGGAGAAGACACGTGTTTGCGACAAATCCCTCATCCTGCTGCGCAGAATCTGGCCGCCTGTGCTGTAGTTATGGACTGTTCACCTTTAAGCAGCCCCTGGAGATAGGTAGTGTCAGAACGGCAAGGATAACTAGCAGTTATTGGCAGAAAATATGTTTTTTCCTAATCTCCGTATAAAAGGAACATCTAAGGACCATGTGCTCCACAGTCTCCACCTCTCCTGACCCTAACCCTAACCCTAACCCTAACCCTAACCCTAACCCTAACCCTAACCCTAACCCTAACCCTAACCCTAACCCTAACCCTAACCTGTCTGTGAATGGTATCCAGAGGTGGGTTGCTGCCGGTTCGGTCCAGTGCAGCTGAACCGGTAGTGGAATTCAAGCCTGGGTCACAGAACTGGCAGGCCTGACACGCCCCCGAACCGGTTCTCCAGTATCTTCTGCCATTGCTGGTGTGGTTTTGCGCCTGCGCAGATCAATTTTTAGTCAAATGTGCATGCGCAAGCAATGCGCGGCCGGCAAAGCATGCATGCAGCAAACAGGTATTAACTGGTTCAGGAAACCCCCCCCCCCCCGATGGTATCCTTTTTTACTTGCCATAGAGGATGGCCGATGGAAGCGCATGGCACCGCGCGAGTGCAAATGCTTTCCAGTGGTTTGCTGACTCCAACTGATTAAATAGCTGGCAGGGGCAATGAAACATCTAATGGTGTCTGGAGCCAGAAACAGCGGCACTTTCTCTAAGTCCACCTGCCCCTCAATGTCCTCCATCCTTTGTCACAAGGTTTGTTTTGCTAAATCATAGATGCCAAGGTGTTCTGACCTTCCTCTTCCCCCGCAATCACAGACACACTTCAAGCCAAAGATACTGTATGAGGTTTATTGCACAGACAGACAGATCCTTGGCAGCAATCCAACACAAACTCGACCTTCAGAACTCTCCGGCACTGACACGCAATAGCAGCTATCCAGCCTGCCACGCTCACAATAGTTCCTGCGTTGACTTCTGCAAAGGGCGTGGCCACAAGCAGTCCTTTTATAGTCTGTAGAGGAGTCTAATTATCAGCAGCTGAGAGCAATTACCTCCTGTAACTGCGCACTTGCTCCTTACGCCTGTTAGCGCGTCAGTAACGAGCATTTAATAACTCACTGCTGATGTCTGACTCATTGTCCCTTGACTCCTCCCCACTGCTCCAAGGCATGACATCAGGAGCCCCCTTCCTTTGGCTTTCACCGCTGCTCCACGCCTCAGGTGCCTCCTGGTGGCCGACCAGGCTCTCTGATCCCTGCTCGGAGTCAGAACCCTGCCCAGGGTCCTCCACATCCTCCAGAGCTCCATAGGGACCCTCGCTGTCGGAGTCTGGTGGCAGCTCCAACGGCTCCTGCTGGGCCACAACACCAAGGTTTCCTCAAATTCTGCGGTTCTAGATTTCTGATGGACGGCCTTTCCTTTGCTTGAAAGTCTCTAGTGAGCAACTCACTCCTTCACTTGGCAGTCTGTTCTACTGGGTGACAACTCACACATTGAGAAACCTCTTCCTGAAAGAGTAGGCAGGAATTGAATGAGCTGCATCCGAGCCAAGGATGCTGGAGGGATGGGCAGCATTTTTCCTTTGCCTGAAGAATGGGATTGGACACCTGCCCTATCGCTGACAGGAGAAGCCCACATGTTCTCAACCATATGGAGATTCATGTCCTGAAGACAGAAAGTAGGTGATGGGACTGGTTGAAGAGCCCTGCAGTTATTTGGATGGGAAGCAAATCTCTGATAAAAAATCCTGCAGGTGGAAGGCCACACCTTTCCAAAGAAAATAAAGAAAAATGAGGTTAAGGTGCCAAGTCAAAGGAAACTTTATATGCAATCCATAATTTCACCGTACATAAGAAATATGTTTTAAGTGTCAAACCATGATGAGTTTCTTGGTGAATAGTTTTATATTTAAGAGGGCTTCTTATATGATGATGAAATGGAAGAAAGTTTAACTGGACAGGTTGTTGTTGTTTTTAAGGAAAAGGGTAGAAAGCGAAGGAGAGAACAGAAGGCGAGAAGAGAAGAGAAGGGAAAAGAGAGGAGAGGAGTGAAGAGAAGCAAAGAGAAAAGAGAGGAGAGAAGAGAAGCAAAGAGAAGAGAAAAGAAGAGAAGAGAAAAGAGAAGAGAAAAGAGAAGAGAGAGGAGAGAAAAGAAAGAGAAGAGGAGAGAAGAGAAAAGAGAAAAGAGAAGAAAGGAGAGAAGAGAGGAGAAGTGAAGAGAAGAGAGAAGAGAAGGAAAGAAAAGAGGAGAGAAGAGAAAAGAGAAAAGAGGAGAGAAAAGAAAAGAGAAAAGGAGAGAAGAGAGGAGAAGTGAAGAAAGAGAGAAGAGGAAAGAGAAGAGAGAAGAGGAGAAAATGGAAAAGAGAAGAGAAGAGGGAGGAGAGAAGAGAAGAGAGGGGGAGAAAAGAAAAGAGAGAAGAGGAGAGAAGAGAAGGGAAAAGAAAAGAGAAGAAAGAAGAGAAGAGAGGAGAAACAAAGAGAAGAGAGAAGAGAAGGAAAGAGAAGACAAAAGAGAAGACAAAAGAGAAGAGAAGAGGGAGGAGAGAAGAGAAGAGAGTGGGAGAAAAGAGGAGAAAGGAGAGAAGAGAGGAGAAGTGAAGAGAAGAGAGAGAAGAAGTGAAGAGAAGAGAGAGGAGAAGAGAAGCAAAGAAAAGAGAAAAGAGAAGAAAGGAGAGAAGAAAGGAGAAAAGAGAGAAGAGGAGAGAAGAGAAAAGAAAAGAAAAGAGAAAGAGAAGAAAGGAGAGAAGAGAGGACAAGTGAAGAGAAGAGAGAAGAGAGAAGAGAAGAGGAGAGGAGAGAAAAGAAAAGAGAAAAGAGAAGAAAGGAGAGAAGAAAGGAGAAAAGAGAGGAGAGGAGAGAAGAGATGAGAAGAGAGAGAGAGAGGCGTGCATTGTATTATGGCTGTGGGCACGTATGCATACACTGTTGTGCGTGCGTGCACACTTTCAGCATGTGAGGCCAAAAAGGTTAATAATCACTGAACTAGAATGTCAATGGCTTCTCAGACCAAAAACATTATTTTACATTCCTCCCCTTTGAAACGACATTATTTTTAAAGACAATTTATTCTTATCATCAACAGATTATTTGAGTAAATGAGACTCAGAATCTAACATCCAACCCGTTTCCCAGGCCTAAAAGACAGCATTTCCAGGAGAAGAAGAATGAGTAAGAGAGGAGATAACTAAACGATGGAATTCTTTTTTTTTTCTTTTTGAGATGGTGGTAGCCCTGTCTGAACTATATAAATCAATAAATCTGGAAGAAAGCAGGCCACTTCTGACCAAATAAATCCAGTTTCACCACAATGAGCATTTATATCAAGTTATATCAGAAAGAGGAAATGAAAGAAAATCACATGACTGTAGGAACACGAGTATAAAACAATTCCTATAAGGTGTCAGGATGCCTGGAAGCCACCTTGGGCCACTGGATCTCCAGGCCTGCCACATTTAGTGCTGTGGGAAACTGGGTGGGGGTGTATATAGGACCTGGGGAAATATATACAATACAATACAATACAATAGTAGAGTTGGAAGGGACCTTGGAGGTCTTCTAGTCCAACCCCCTGCCTAGGCAGGAAACCCTATACTGTTTCAGACAAATGGCTATCCAACATCTTCTTAAAGACTTCCAGTGTTGGGGCATTCACAACTTCTGGAGGCAAGATGTTCCACATGGCCACAATAACATTCCTTTCCCGGAGAGTCAAGGCCACTCTGCCCTGCATCTGGAGGGGTGTGACTGGGGAGTATCTCCAGTTAGGACAACGCATTGATTGGATCATGTGATGGACCTGTGGGTGCTGGGACCGGGACTTGGACTTTCTTTTGCCTGGGGAAAACCTGGAAGCTTTCAGATTCGGGTTCTCCCAGATGTTCCAATATGATATTTCTAATGAAGTGGAACTTTGAGGAATGTTTAATCTCGGACTTCTTTTGTTGGGGGGTGTTGGAACCAGGGGTGAAATTCAGCGGGTTCTGACCGGTTCTGGAGAACCGGTAGCGGAAATTTTGAGTAGTTTGGAGAACCGGCAAATACCATCTCTGGCTGGCCCCGCCCCTATCTATTCTCTTCCTCCCGAGTCCCAGCTGATGGGGAGGGAATGAGGATTTTGCAGTATCCTTCCCCTGCCACACCCACTAAGCCACGCCCACAGAACCGCTAGTAAAAAAAATTGAATTTCACCACTGCTTCGAACCCTGACATTAGGTATATTAAAAGGCAGACTATAGCCATGGAATCCTGGAATTACAGAGTTGGAAGTGACTCCTTATCTTTCAATCCAACTTCCTGTTCTGTGCAGGAATTAAGATTAAAGTTACTCGGAGGGATGGCTGTTTAATATCTGCATGAACACATCTAAGTTGGTATTTCCTCTGTCAAATTGCCTTTACCGTCAGACCTTTCATTCCCCTCTGCTAACATTCACTTGGGACCCATCGTCCTGAAATTTAATTCCATTATTCTCTGACCTGCTTTCTGGAATGATGAAAAACAGGTCTTGACTTTTTAGCATCTGAAGCGTTTGCCAGCCCACCCTTCTCAATGCTACATTCCCTCTTTCTTGGCTTCCATAGGTATCATGAGATGAGAGAGAAGATGCTGGCTTAAGTAGGCCACATTTCTTTCCACAGAGCTCTTGAGATTTGATGTAGTCCCAAGTGCTGGTATTAAAAGCATAAACACTTCATTGCAATGACGTCTTCAAGATTCCAGTGTTTCTCCACTTGGGCGACTTTTTTAAAATGTGGACTTCAATTCCCAGAATTCCTCAGCCAGGTTGGGAATTCAATCCACATATCTTAAAGTTACTCAGGTTGAGAAACACTGACACAGATTCTTCTTCTTCTTCTTCTTCTTCTTCTTCTTCTTCTTCTTCTTCTTCTTCTTCTTCTTCTTCTTCTTCTTCTTCTTCTTCTTCTTCTTCTTCTTCTTCTCCTCCTCCTCCTCCTCCTCCTCCTCCTCCTCCTCCTCCTCCTCCTCCTCCTCCCTTCCTCTCCTCCTCCTCCTCCCCCTTCCTCTCCTCCTCCTCCCCCCTTCCTCTCCTCCTCCTCCTCCTTCCTCTCCTCCTCCTCCTTTCCTCTCCTCCTCCTCCCCCTTCCTCTCCTCCTCCTCCTCCCTCCTTCCTCTCCTCCTCCTCCTCCTTCCTCTCCATCTCCTTCTCCTACTCCTTCCTCTCCTCCTCCTCCTCCCTCATTCCTCTCCGCCTCCTCTCCAGTTACGTATTTTTCAGAGTATAAGACACACTCACCCCCCGAAAAAGAGTGAAAATCTGGTTGCGTCTTATACACTGAATACCGCATTTTTACCAAAAAACTTTGGCCTACCGAAACCCCCCCACCTTTGCAAAAATGGATGTGCAGAGGGTTTGGGAGACTTGCAAAGTGCTCCTGGAAACTGGGGAGGGCAAAAATGAGCAAAACACAGGCTGTTTTTGCCCCCCCCCAACATCCAGGAGAACTCTACAAGCTTCCCAAAGCTCTCCATTCCACCCCCCTTTTTTTTACAAAAAAATGAGGCGTACAAAGGGTTTGGGAGACCTGCAGAGTGTATGTACCTCTTCAAAATTATGGTGCATCTTATACTCCAGTGCGTCTTATAGTCCGGAAAATACAGTACTTTTACCATCATCTTGTTGGATCACAGAAATGTGCTTTTTCCGGCAACCGCCTCTGGCCTCTGAGATTCTCACAGCCATAAGGACCTAACTTTGTTGTCTTTTAAGAAATCCCTTAAAACATCTCCCTTTTAACGGGCCCTGAAACTGTTGACCTGTGATCCAATACAATCTGGATTTGGTTCCTTGGCATTTGATGTTTTCTTTCCTGATGGACTAATTATCCTTATTTTTGTTGTTGTGGTGGATGATGATGATGGCCGGTCTTCTCTACTTGCTTCTTTGTTTTAATGGGTTGCAGATTGTCTAGAGTTGCTTGGACTATTGAGTTGGCTTAGAAACTCAGCAGATGGATAATTAAGTGTTCTGACCCTCCCTTTCTCCATGCCTGTGAACAACCCAAAACACAGGCTTGGCTGTTTGCCACTGTTTAATTGCAAGATAACAAACCCTTTGGCCAAAGGCCCAGATAATTCAAAATACAACAAAACAAACCAGATCTTCAAACACGACTCTAAGACACTGCTAATTTCAAACTGTTGTTTCCTGCAAATGTCCCCTCCCAACGCCTCACCTATAAGCTCTCTTGGGAGGGGCCAATCTACAACCACCTGTGCTAATTATCATCTGTGAGCCTGCCTACGAAGCTGCTGCTTTCGTTTCTCAGCCCTTCTCACTCTCGCATCAGGGACTGCCTGCCTTTGATCCTCCCCACTGCTCCATGCCTCAGGCGCCTCCTGGTGGCCAACCAGCCCCTCTGGTCCCTGCTCTGAATCTGCAACCTGCACAGAGTCTTCCACATCATCCAGGGCCGACTGAAATGATCCCTCGCTATCTGAGTCCATCAGCAGCTCAAACGGATCCTGCTGGGCCACAACAATTAAGAATACAACACAAAGCGTTTCATAAAGACTACCAGGGTTTTAAAAAAAAAAAGTCCAGAGGAAGACCATTTCTTCTCTGCCTCTGAGAGATAAGCACATCTGATTCAAAGCATTCTCCTCCATGCCTTTTCTGTTCTTCTTGACAGGTGACTGGGAGTAAGAGAACACATCAACCGCGCTTGAGAAGATTTTTAATCCCATCCCCAACAAATGCGGCAATCTTCTCCAAGGCATCTTCCAAATTAGTTGGGATCACTTCTACAATTTTTAGCCAGGTTTGGAAAAAACATGAGAACCGACCGTCTTCATAAATTATCTTCTATTTCCTGGGGCCGAGGTTGGCCAGATTTTTTTTTTCTTTCCCTTTTCCAAGCCTTGTCTAATCTCTCCACACCAATGTAGCCCCAATTGACATCTGGAGCAGGGAAAATTTAGTGTCCCACTTTTGTGGTTTCGGGAGGCATCTGCCTAACCAGCTGGTACAAGGAACAGAAAGTTAGGCTTGGGTGTGGCTTGGCTTGATCTGCGTGAATAGATCACTTGGGTGTTTACGTTATCCCTGTTGCTTTCCTAACTTGCAGTGTGTATATAGTTCCCCCCCTTTTCTCGCAAACATAAATGCCTTAAGGAAAAGCACATAGAAGAGGAAATAAGAAAAAACTCGTGTAAAAATGGAAAATAAGAAATAGTGGCATGCGGATCAGCAAACGTGGGATTTAAATTGTCATGAAAATACATTTTTCAGCATATCATTCACGAAGTACAAAAGATCACCTTTTGGAGAAGGATCTGAGAACTGAGCTTCAAGCTAAGCAAATCTGTTTAATTCTAGCCTTTCGACGTGATTCTCCAGCTCTTTCCTCTTTAAGGTAAAGTTTCCCCTCACACATAGGTGCTAGTCATTCCTGACTCTAGGGGGCGGTGCTCATCTCTGTTTCAAAGCAGAAGAGCCAGTGCTGTCTGAAGACATCTCTGTGGTCATGTGGCCGGCATGACTAAATGCTGAAGGTGCACCAAATAGGGTGGCCCCTATTTTTCTACTTGCATTTTTACATGCTTTCGAACTGCTCAGTTGGCAGAAGCTGGGACAAGTCACGGGAGCTCACTCTGTTACAGGGCGCTAAGGATTCGAACCGCCGAACTGCCAACCTTTCTGATTGACAAGCTCAGTGTCTTAACCACCGAGCCACCACGTCCCTTTCCTCTTTGGAACTGAACAAACCAGAGTTTGGACACTTAGTCACCCTGTCAGGTGTGAAGCTTCAGGGCTGCAAATTAAATTGCAATTAGGAAGATTTATTGCTTAAGCCCACACGCAAGAATGTAGTGAACCAACATCCAATACTAAATTGGTGCTAGATAAGTGCCAACAGAATTCAAGAGTGGTTGGACTTAGGACCGTTTGTGAGAATGTAATAACTCTAGACTGATGACTTGCTTAACTCCACCACTTGGCTCAGCCTAGTTTTCTCCTACACCTTCGGGATCCAATTCAATTTACACATGCTATAATACAATACAATAGTAGAGTTGGAAGGGACCTTGGAGGTCTTCTAGTCCAACCCCCTGCCTAGGCAGGAAACCCTACACCATTTCAGACAAATGGTTATCCAACATCTTCTTAAAGACTTCCAGTGTTGGGGCATTCACAACTTCTGGAGGCAACTTCTGTTCCACTGATTAATTGTTCTCACTGTCAAGAAATTTCTCCTCAGTTCTAAGTTGCTTCTCTCCTTGATTAGTTTCCACCCATTGCTTCTTGTTCTACCCTTAGGTGCCTTGGAAAATAGTTTGACTCCCTCTTCTTTGTGGCAACCCCTGAGATATTGGAACAATGCTATCATGTCTCCCCTAGTCCCTCTTTCTCTTAAGCTAGACATACCCAGTTCCTGCAACCGGTTCTTCATATGTTTTAGTCTCCAGTCCCCTGGATGCTATTGTATCTTGTTGACGCAAGGAGAGGCTAAATAAATAAATGCTATTTATTTTTATTTTATTTCTCAGATTTTTCAAAAAAAATCTTTATTATTTTTATAAATAACCAAAATCAGGGAACATACCTAATAATTTTTCCTCCTCCTGTTTTCCCCATAACAACCAACCTTTGAGGTGAGTTGGGCTGAGAGAGAGGAACTGGTCCAAAGTCGTATGCAATTGTCAAGCTGCCCAGAGTTGCTTGATGGTGAAATGGGTGGCAGATAAATTTAATAAATAAATGCAATAAGTAAAATAAAATAAAATTTGGGAGGAGGAGCTACGCGTCGCAGCATTACTGCGGCTTTTCTGGTTACTCCGGATTAGCCGCTGAATTCTGATCATTTGGACGGTCCAATTGGATCCAAGCCATCCCAAAGAGACGGTGGGAGGTAAGGGGAAATTCCGGGGGATCCAGAGACACCCGCAAAGTCTCTGGAAACCCAGGGGAAACCACTTTTTGCCGGCGATCAAGAGTCAGCCTCCAGGCTGCCGAAGCTGCTGACAGCTCCGCAAAGCAAGAGCAGGAGATGGTGGTGCTTGCTTGATGGTGAAATGGGTGGCAGATAAATTTAATAAATAAATGCAATAAGTAAAATAAAATTTGCTCCTCTCTTCCCCATTTCTCTGGACACAGAACCTGGGACAAATGGATGTCCCCTCCCTTCAAATATTTTGTTCAGAGTCACCAAACCTGGATCAGAAACACGGCAAATGATGGGGGTATAAACATTCTTGGGAAAACAAACTAGTAAAAGAAAAAGAGTAGGGTCAGAGAGAAAGAAACAGGCAGTGAAATTATCTTCTTGAGTTGTGGGTGCCTTGGACAACCAGTTGTTTGGGATGGAATAAGGTCTCCTGCCTTGGCCAAAGGGTTGGATTAGAATAGTGGTGTCAGCTTTCCAAGTAATGCACCCAAAGAAAGCAGAAATCTGAGGCAGGTAGATTCCTCAAGGAACGACTTTTTGGATATGTCATATTGGCACAACTGGTGAAAACCGACTCTGGAGGTTCCCACGGTTTTCACCTAATTAAAAAGTAAAAGTTCCTCCTTCCCCCAAGCCCTCAGTCACATTGTCCAATCAAGGTGCTGGCCAGTAGGTTGGCCACTTCACTCCTCCTCTCCCCAGCCACCTGTTGGAATGTCCTTGGTTCCCAAAGGAAAAGGTCTTGTTTTGGCTACAAACCCCCAGCTAGCTATTTCCCCCCCTCCCTTTCCCTTCTTCTTCCTTGTGGCAACTCTGAAGCTTCAAAGATGGCCTCAGCCAGATTCCCTTCAGGGGTGATATACTGTTATCTTTTCAAGCAAATCTTGAAGCTGTTGGGTTTTGCAACCAGCGGAGGAAGAAGAAGAAGGAATGACGAGCATTTGAAAGATCTGGCGAGCATATGAATATATCATAGTGCTGAATCGTGAATCTGTTGCTGCTTTCTCGGATTTTTCACTGAGAAAACGGATTTCACTGTATTTACCTGGAGATGTTGTGGACTGAACTCTCATAACCCCGCCTGTGATTCCTGTGTGAGCTGACATTATGTTTTTTACGTTGCAGGATCTGAATTTCATTTTTGCTAGAATGTGAACTCCAGATTATTATCAGCACTAAATCATCCCACACTGTTCCTCCTTTAGAAGCATAGCGTACCTTGTGATATTCTCCCACTTCCAGCTTTTGTCAGAACTGTGGCAACCAAGGGTTTATTTTTTTAGTTTTTGAATATATTTTTATTATTTTTACAATACAATATAATACAATAGTAGAGTTGGAAGGGACCTTGGAGGTCTTCTAGTCCAACCCCCTGCCTAGGCAGGAAACCCTATACCGTTTCAGACAAATGGCTATCCAACATCTTCTTAAAGACTTCCAGTGTTGGGGCATTCACAACTTCTGGAGGCAACTTCTGTTCCACTGATTAATTGTTCTAACTGTCAGGAAGTTTCTCCTCAGTTCTAAGTTGCTTCTCTCCTTGATTAGTTTCCACCCATTGCTTCTTGTTCTGTCCTCAGGTGCCTTGGAGAATAGCTTGACTCCCTCTTCTTTGTGGCAACCTCTGAGATATTGGAACACTGCTATCATGTCTCCCCTAGTCCTTCTTTCTCTTAAGCTAAACATACCAGTTCCTGCAACCGTTCTTCATATGTTTTAGCCTCCAGTCCCCTAATCATCTTTGTTGCTCTTCTCTGCACTCTCTCCAGAGTCTCCACATCTTTTCTACATCGTGGCGACCAGAACTGATTTACATTTTAAAACAATGCAGTACCGCGAAGTCGAAGTGACCATACATTCATATTATATACAGCTGGTCTCAACCATTAACTATTAGCCTACTTAATACACTGTCTACCCTTCTGTCCAATCACAGTATATACAGTTCGTTCCAGTCTTGTCACCTTGTCTTATACCAATCATAAAATCTGTTCCAGACTTCAAAATATTCTGATTCCCCTTTATTTTTAAGTTCAAGAGTGAGCCTATCTGCTTCTGCACAGGCCAACACTTTTCTGATTATATCTAGCTCTGATGGTGTATTTTCTTCTTTCCAATATTGTGCATAAGTTATGCACGCTGCAGTTAGTACATGTATAATTAGATAAAGTGTATCTTTCTTAACCCCCCCCCCCCCCCGGTATTATACCTAGGAGAAAAAATTCTGGTTTAAAGGTACAGACTCAACTTTAGAAACTCAGTGGGAAATTCTGGAAATCCCTCCCTCCCCATTTTCATTGCAAATAATTCTTCCTCTAAATTAAGGATACATCTGCAAAATATGGAATTTTAATATTACGACTCCAACATTACGAGCATCCCTTTGTAGAGCCTTAATTCTGCACAAAAGCTGTCTGGGTTTTGGTTACTTTTCCATATTCATATTTTTCATAAAGGTCTCACAGGGTTAAATCATTCCCCAGAGAAATGTGTATAGATGCATCTCTTCCGTGTGTATGCACAATCTTTCCAGCTTGGCGATCCGGAACAGCACGGCCTGGCCTGGCGCAGGGGGAGCCTGTGAGTAGCAGGCTCCCGTGCACGCACCCAGCTCAATTTGTGTGAGTGGCACGCGGGTGCCTTCCATTTGCACAAATGGAGCTTCTTGTGCGAGCCGAGGGTGCTTGCGCTTGAAGGCGAAACTCCACTCGTGCAAGCGACAGCCACTTCCACTCGCATGCAAAGCTCCACTCACGCGAAGGAGGGCGCTTGAACGGAGGACGCTTGTGCCCTCACAGGCAAAGCTCCGTTTGTGCAAATAGAGCTTCACGTGCCCCGCACAAGCATCCTCCACTCATGCGCTTGCCTATTTCTCCCGCAGCCCAGTTTCAAACAGGGCGTGGCCCAGGGTTGTGGGCTCCTGGATTAGAAGATATTGGTGAAATGCAAATTTTTTTACTACCAGTTCTATGGGCGTGGCTTGGTGGGCATGGCAGGGGAAGGATATTGCAAAATCTCCATTCCCTCCTCACTTCAGGGGAAGGATATTGCAAAGTCTACATTCCGTCCCCACTCCAGGGGAAGGATACTGCAAAATCTCCATTCTCTCCCCAGTTCTAGGGGAAGGATACTGCAAAATCCCCATTCCCTCCCCAGTCCTAGGGGAAGGATACTGCAAAATCCCCATTCCCTCCTCACTCCACGGGAAGGATACTGCAAAATCACCATTCCTTCCCCATTCCTGGGGAAGGATACTGCAAAATCTCCATTCCCTCCCCACTCCTAGGGGAAGGATACTGCAAAATCTCCATTCCCTCCCCACTCCTAGGGGAAGGATACTGCAAAATCTCGATTCCCTCCCCAGTCCTAGGGGAAGGATACTGCAAAATCCCCATTCCCTCCTCACTCCACGGGAAGGATACTGCAAAATCCCCATTCCTTCCCCATTCCTGGGGAAGGTTACTGCAAAATCTCCATTCCCTCCCCACTCCTAGGGGAAGGATACTGCAAAATCCCCATTCCCTTCCCACTCCAGGGGAAGGATACTGCAAAATCTCCATTCCCTCCCCACTCCCGGGGAAGGTTACTGCAAAATCTCCATTCCCTCCCCACTCCTAGGGGAAGGATACTGCAAAATCTCCATTCCCTCCCCACTCCTGGGGAAGGTTACTGCAAAATCTCCATTCCCTCCCCACTCCTAGGGCAAGGATACTGCAAAATCCCCATTCCCTCCCCATTCCTGGGCGAAGGATATTGCATAATCTCCATTCCCACTCCACTCTGGGGCCAGCCAAAGGTGGTATTTGCCAGTTCTCCAAACTACTCAAAATTTCCTCTACCGGTTCTCCAGAACCGGTCAGAACCTGCTGAATTTCACCCCTGTTAGTGTTAGAAGACCTCTGAGGTTAATTCCAGCCCTGCCATTCTATGAACCTCTCTGTGGGAAGCTGTCATCAACCATAAATCCTGCTGTAAAAGTTTGGTCTCTTTCATGTAGTTCCTAAGCGGCCTTAGCAAGTCAGTTCCAATTCAGAATAGGAGGACATTGTAAGAGTGTCATAAAAGTTACAGAAAATTTGTGCCTCATGAAATATTCTTACGAATTATTATTCTGGCAGCAGCAGCAACAGCAGAGTATCCCCTGGTCAGATTTCAGTAGCTTGTTTGGTGTTCCTTAGTAATGGGAAATGTCCTATTTTGGAGCCATAAATGATCCCTTGGTGTGGCCACCATCAAATTCCTTCCTGATTTGAACTTCTGTCTCTTCTAGGAGGTGACTTAATATATTACTATCAGTTAATTATTACAATATGTTGTTATGATACATAAAACCCTGGTGATTTGAAAAGTTTCTTTCCTTTCCTTTTTCTTTTTGTATTCAGGAACATTATAAAAATCTATTTCCAGCAAACTGATGCCCAGAAGATTTTCCATAATACATATGTATATTTTTGTAGGCGATTTAACGATTCTTTAATGATATATTATTCTATAACTTTGCTTCATTTTTACACTATCTATTTTTGAAAATAGACACGCACAACATAATTTTCTATCTATTGCCAATCCACCAAGAAACCAATTTGTTTGTTTTTTCCTGCTGCACATGGAATAGAAACTATCTGAGGGATTAGATTGGACAACTATTTGTCTGGGATGTTATAAGGACTCGTATCTTGGGCAGGGGGTTGGGGTCGTAGTAGACTCAATGGGCACCTTCTTGAGCGGTTGGATGCTTGGTTCCGCTGAGGGTGCGAGATGTGGCTGTTTAGTCGATGATGGGTTGGGACCAGATGGGCGAGGACAAGGACACGAGAACAGAAAGCGGAGAAGAAAAGAAGCCAAGAGGCGAGACATAGAAAGAAAAGACGCAGGATGGAGAGAAAGAAAAGAGGGAGAAGGAAGGAAGAAATAGAAAGAAAACGAGGGAGAGGGAGGGAAGGAAGGAGAAATAGAAAGAAAGAAAAGAGGGAGAAGGAAGAAAGGAAGAAGGATGGAGAGAAAGAAAAGAGGGAGGAGGAAGGAAGAAATAGAAAGCAAAGAGGGAGAAGGGAGGGAAGCAACAGGAGAAATAGAAGAAGGAGAGGGGAGAAGGAAGACAAGGAAGGAAGAAAGAACGGAAGAGGGGAAGCAAGAAGGGAGGATGGAAGGAAGCAAGGAAGCACGCCAGAGGGGACAAGAAAGGAAGAAAGGAATGACAAGTTAAACGCAGGGCGAAGGCCGGCACGGGCGGACATCGACGATCATGAAACGGGGGGGCCGTGCCGGCATGTCCGAACTCCTCCGAACTAGTGCTGAACGGCAGGCGTCCGGCCGGACGGTACTGCCAGGCAGTGGTCCGTTCGCTTGCCTGCCTTCGTCACTCCCTTATCCCTCTTCTTCCTCCTTCCTTCCTCCCACTTCCTCCCTCCCCTCTTTTTCCTTCCTTCCTTCCTTCCTTCCTTCCTTCTTCCTTCCTTCCTTCCTTCCTTCCTTCCTTCCTTCCTTCCTTCCTTCCTTCCTTCCTTCCTTCCTTCCTTCCTTCCTTCCTTCCTTCCCATCCAAAGGGTAAAGGGGCAAGAGAATGGTCAACCTTCAAGGAATCCACTAGGCATGATAAATGAAAACGATAAATAAGGAAGAGCTGAAATCTAGAAAGATCAAGCCGTTTCATCCAGCTGGTTTATGCTTAGAGCTGCAGGGTGAAAAAAAGTTGCACATGTAATAATTCTCTGCGGTGATTCCTAGCAATTAAAACTAAGCCTTTTCTTCATACAATCATTCCAGGATTAATCTCTGGTATCAAAAACAGATCCCTTTGGTATGTGATTAAACTCTAGAGAACAAAATTGAGAAAGAGGCTTTGTGGCTGATCTAACATTCCACGCGGCAAGGCAACAACAGAATTCTGAGGAATTGTTGATCTTGACGCTTGTTTAATCCGTTTTAATGCTTTCCCAATTTTTTAGCTACATGAACCCAAGGACAACTTGCTATGGTCAACTGACCATGGGACGACCCCCTGACCACAACTGAGCCCAAATGTCTCTTGCTAAGTAAGCCAGTTGTTAAGTGAGTTTTGCCCCATTTTACGACCTTCCTTGCCACAGCTGTTAAGTGAATGACTGCAGTTGTTAAGTTAGTAACACGGTTGTTAAGTGAATCTGGCTTTCTCATTGACCTGGGCTTGCAAAAGCTGATCGCATGACTTCGGGACACAGCAACCGTCATAAGTATAATTGCCAAGCGCCCACATTTTGTTCACGTAACCATGGCGATGTTGCAGCAGTTGTTAAGTGTGAAAAATGGTCTTAAGTTTCTTTTTTCATTATCTAGTGCAGGGGTGTCACACTCAAGGCTGGTGGGCTGGATGCGGCCCGTGGGGTGCTTAGATGTGGCCTGCGGGCCTCCCTGGAAGCCACGGACGACCGGCCCACGGTGCCTCTGCCAGCGAAAATGTTTTTCTTCTTTCTCTTTCCTATTCTCAATATTTTAAGCTATTTAAATAGAATGTCAATACCAGCAATGTATGGAAACAACACAATATTTATAACACATAACAAAAAAGGGAGGAAAAATCAGCTACACACGGCCAAGTACAAATAGTCTCCACCATATTTCCAGGGAGCCGGACTGTGCAAAACCCAGATATTTGCATCAGTGGTGGGTTTCAAATTTTTTTAGAACCTCTTCTGTAGGTGTGGTCTGCTTTGTGGGAGTGGCTTGCCGGCCATGTAACTGGGTGGGAGTGGCTTGCCAGCCATGTGACCGGGTAGGAGTGGCTTGCCGGCCTTGTGACTGAGTGGGCATGGCCAACTTGTAAAATGAAACTCACTTAACAACGCTCTTGCTTAGCAACCAAAATGTTGGCTCAGAAACTCTGGCATTTGAAGCACGCAAGTCTTAAAGCTGTCAAGTTACAAGACCCTTGCACCCCCAACCCTTTAGAAAAAAACCTCCCAGGGGTGTTGAAACTTGACAGCTTTAAGACTTGTGGACTTCAACTCCCAGAATTCCTCCGCAGTCATGTTGGTCAGGAACTCTGGCATTGAAGTGTGCAAGTCTTAAAGCTGTCAAGTTACAAGACCCTTGCACCCCTAACCCTTTAGAAAAAAAACCCCTGGGGTGTTCAAACTCGACAGCTTTAAGACTTGTGGACTTCAACTCCCAGAATTCCTCCGCAGTCATGTTGGTCAGGAACTCTGGCATTGAAGTGTGCAAGTCTTAAAGCTGTCAAGGTACAAGACCTTTGCACCCCTAACCCTTTAGAAAAAAAACCCCTGGGGTGTTCAAACTCGACAGCTTTAAGACTTGTGGACTTCAACTCCCAGAATTCCTCCTCCAGTCATGTTGGCTCAGAAACTCTGGCATTTGAAGCACACAAGTCCTAAAGCTGTCAAGTTACAAGACCCCTAAACCTTTAGGACCCCCCCCCCAAGGGATGTTCAAACTTGACAGCTGCGGGGAGAGGGGGGCGGTATATAAATTTAATAAAACTCAAACTCAAACTTAAGACTTTAAGGTTTAGATAGGACTCTTAGAGGTGGGCGGGGCGATTGGTGAGCCAGCCAATCAGTGAGCAATGGGCGGGGCAAGCGTTGTGCGGATGGGTGGGGGGGGGAAGCAGCTGGAACTGGTTCTAAATGGCACGGTAGATTTGTGGAACCTCTTCTATAGAAGAGGTTAGAACTGGCAGGAACCCACCTTATTTGCATGCTTCTTATTGCAAAAATACCTTTAATAAGATGTCACTATTACTGGCATGAGTTGCTGGTCTTTGTACTTTGAGGCACAGGGTGTATCAGGCAACAAGGAAACACAAGATCATAAACACGATTAGTTACCAGTCCATTGCAAAAAGACAACATTATAAAATAGACTCCAGTTGCTATGCTTTAGCCACCAAATTGCATTTGCTAAATGTTAGACCACAGCTTTGGCTGGTTCTGCTGACCTGACCAATTTTCTCTCCAAGCAGTGTTTCTCAACCTTGGCTACTTTAAGAAGGGTGGACTGCAACTCCCAGAATTCCCCAGCCAGCCATGGATAGGAATTCTGGGTATTGAAGTCCACCCATCTTGAAGTGCACAAAGTTGAAAAGCATTGTCTCGATGCCCAGCCACAGATCCAATATACAAACTATGTGTCTGTACTTACTCGCTTCTAATGCTTGCTAAATATTTACTACTACATGTCTATGGAGATTCTCAGTCATCCAGGTCCCAAAGGTGCTTTTTTGAAAGATGCAACTGGACTTCCTTGTTTTTCTTTTGAAGACATTTTGTTTGTCATCCAAGAAGCTTCTTCAGCTTTAACTAGATGGTAGGGAATGGAAGGTTTTATATCCCTTGCAGACTGCTGGTCATTTGCATTCTTTTAGAGAGTCGTTGAGGCCACTTGGAGGTTTATCTATACATTTGCACTATTCAGGTGACATTGAGAACACAGATAAATCTCCTAGTGCCTCAATGACTCTCTAAAAGTATACAAATGACCAGCTGTCTTCAAGGAATATAAATCCTTCCATTCTCCACCATCTAGTCAGAGCTAAAAAAGCTTTTTGGATGAGAAGTGAAATGTTTTTCAGAAGAAAAATAAGAGAATCCAGTTGCCTCTTGGGGGAAAAAAAAGCACCCTTGGGACATTCACTGCTACAGTTTGAACTCTTACTATGCTTAGGAGCTCCATGCAAAAACATTTATTAAAATTCAAATTGCTTAAATTATTCCACAATGGCCTTTTATTCCAATCCATAGGAAAAAAAATTATTCAATGGTGATTTAGTTGTCACTCGACAACCTGTGACCGACTGGGTCATCTTTGGTCAATATTTACTTTTCTAAAGCGACGACAGAATAATCCCCGGCAGGAAAAAAAAAAGGTTGGATGTGGAAGTGATTTGGGACTTTCTGTCAGCCTGTCTATTGATTTTGCTTGTTGGGAAGATGGCAGGGAGCTTTGGAAATCGCAATCCTGTGTCCACAAAGATGCTTCAATGGGATACAACTTTGCAAATAAAACTGTCTGAACATCCTGGACATTTCCGTTCCAAGGAAGTAATGGGTCCTGAATTTTGTATGCATTCTTTAAGTTAGCACGATAAATACTTTTTATTCAAACACTATTCCTTTGGCACAGTAGTTCCCAACTTTTGTGGCTCGGCAAATAGTATGGAAAGAACCAGACCTCATGAGCAGCAGGCCATGTAAGAATATTTGTGACTGGGAGAAACATGGTAACAAGGCCAGCCAATGATTAGGCATAGCAACTAAGTCAGCCAATGGGAGCTTAAACAGATCTGGGTCTGTGCTGAGAATAGAAACTGAAACTATTCTTTCTGCTCTGAACTCTGAAATGAAACTAACTGTTCTCTCAGGCTTGTGTTCTGCTTGTAATTTCTACCACGTTGAAAGAATCTACTATTGGTATTGTACATTTATTCATCTGTTATTATGTATATAAAGAAGTTAAGGAATCCAGCTGAATCAGTTATCTGTGTGTGCTTTCTGGATTTGATTTTTCTGCAACAAACTCCAACAGGCCAGTGCGCACATGCGTATTACATGCACACAGCTCCTCTCATGTAAGAGAGAAGAGAAGTCCTTGGGGTCCAGTTTTGTGCTCCTTCAGGCTTCTTCTCCACACCAAAAGCCATGGTGGTGCAGTGGTTAGAGTGCAGTACTGCAGGCTACTTCTGCTGGCTGCCTGCAATTTGGCAGTTCGAATCTCACCAGGCTCAAGGTTGACTCAGCCTTCCGTCCTTCCGAGGTGGGTAAAATGAGGACCCAGATTGTTGGGGGACAATAAGCGGACTCTGTACACCACTTAGAGAGGGATGTAGAGCACTGAGAAGTGGTATGTAAGTCTAAGTGCTATTGCTAAAAGCATTTACAAAGGGATGAAGGCCTGAAGCAAGGTGAGATCGCTCCCCCAAAGCCTTTCATCCGTAGGCAAAAGCTTTTGGCTTGGAAAGGAGAAGGCTTTGGTCTTGTGCTCCTTCAGACTCACCGAGGCTGCCTGAGGCTCCAAAAGTGGATCAGCTGTCCTGTGCTGGCAGCCTCAGTGATTCAGGGAAAGTGAGCAGGGTCTGCTCATCCCACTCAGCCTCCGCTCTCACCACTCCACTTTTGGAGCATCGGGAGCAGGTGGCTTGGCAGCCTGGCCTAGAGGGCAGGGAGAAGGAAACCAGGATCTGAGGTGTATGAACTGGCATGTGTGCATGTGCAACTCCACTCACCCAAGAGAGAAGCCTTTGGGATATCACTTATACAAGTGGAGCTGCACGTATGTGTATGCACTGGCCTGCCACTCACATGGCCCAGTTGCGAATAGGCCAGCCCCAATAGTGGGCTGTGGCCCACAGATTGGGGACCGCTGCCATAGAATGCATCATTTTGTCTAATTGAAGGTTACAAACAGATAAACAGGAGAGTTATAGTAGTGTATAGATAGGAGGCTAGAATTCCCTTTAAGGTAAATGTTTTCCTCTGTCAGGCATGCCTCCATCAATAACCAAGAAAGAAAACTCCCAACTCCATTGTTTGTGGAAGTAAAGATACTTTTACTGGTCATGAAAAGATAGCAGCGAAAGAAAAGCAAGAACTGAGCCAAAAAGGCATGAACATGTACATATCAAACATTTACCCAGCACCCTCCTCCCAATCACCCCAACTGAATGGCCAATCTGCAACTCCCAAAGGTGTCATGTGGGGTGTATCTTCAAAAACCTCATTCAGATGGTATGCAGAGATGGTTGACCTTGACCAAGTCCAAACACAGGCCATCAGCATGCACAGAAGATGTGGATGCAGCACTAGGCAAATTGGTTGCCCAAGGGGTCTTAGAGCCCGTAGATAACTCCAAATGGGAGACCCCCATCGTGATTCCCCTGAAATCCGATGGCTCCATTAGATTATGTGGAGATTTTAAATGTACCATAAATAGGGGTCTCCAATCCAACCTCTACCCTGTCCCTGTAGTACAGGAACTGCTTCATACATTGGGGCGGGGCTCCATTTTTGCCAAGCTGGACCCCACCCAAGCATACCAGCAGTTCCCTGTGGATGCTGCTGCTGCGGAAGCGCGGACCATCGTCACCCACAGGGAAGCTTTTAGATGCCGGCGGCTCCAGTTTGGGGTCAGTGTAGCCCCGGGCATTTTCCAGAGCCTCATGGAGCGACTGCTCCATGGCATTCCGGGGGTCGTTTGATGATGTGCTGATTTCCGCCAGAAACAGCACTGAACTCAAGGTGCGGCTGCGTGCCGTCTTATCAAAGTTCCTGGAGAAGGGGTTGAAACTTAAGCCTTCAAAATGTCATATAAGGGTACACGAAGTGGAGTTCTTAGGGTATCTGATTGATGCCACAGGCATCCATCCGACCCCCTCTAAAATTGCAGCCATTAAACAGGCTCCTGTACCCAACAATAAGGCCCAATTGCAAGCTTTCCTTGGCCTCCTCAATTTTTACTCTGTCTTTTTGCCCCATAAAGCATCTGTTGCAGAACCCCTGCATTGGCTTCTCGATAGTGGGGCCACGTGGAGGTGGGGTCAGAGGGAAGCAGCTGCTTTTATGGCCGTCAAGGACCTGTTAACTTCCAACGCTGTCCTCGTCCAGTATTGTGACCACCTTCCCCTGACGCTCACTTGTGATGCATCTCCTTTTGGGGTGGGTGCTGTCCTGAGCCACCAGCGTCCTAATGGATCTGAGGCACCCTTGGCGTACTTTTCCAGGGCCCTGTCCCCTCCGGAACGCAACTATAGCCAATTGGACAAGGAGGCATTAGCAGCAGTAGCTGGAATTAAACGATTCCACAACTACCTGTATGGACATTTTTTTGAGCTAGTGACAGACCACAAGCCTTTATTGGGGTTACTAGAGGTGATAGACAAATTCCTGTGATATTATCGCCTTGCATGTCCCGTTGGGCCGTCTTCCTTGCTGCTTAAATTACAAACTTGTCTATCAGCCCGGGAAGCAGGTGGGGCATGCTGATGCCCTAAGCCATTGCCCCCTGCTGGCATCCGGGGATGACCTGGATCCTGACCCCCTAATTTTACTGATTGAGGACCTCCCGGTTCCCTTGACAGCTACAGACGTTGCCACTCATTTGATTAGGGACGCTACTTTGGCTCAGATTTTAGACTGGGTAAGGAGAGGTTGGCCGCAGACGGCAGTTCTCTCACAGTTCCTGCCATTCAAACACAGGCAACATGAACTGTTGGTACTAGGGGGTGCCTGCTGTGGAGCCATAGGGTGGTCATTCCCCCTCAATTGCGGGAACCTATCCTCCACTGTCTGCACGAGGGGCATCCTGGGATAGTCAGGATGAAGGCCCTCGGCTGGAGCTATGTGTGGTGGCCTGGTTTGGATCAGGATATTGCGCAGTGGATGACTAGGTGTCAGAAATGTCAGCAGTCCAGGACAGCTCCCCCCATGGCAAAACCTAGGAAATGAGAGGACCCCAAGACTCCCTGGGCTAGGATCCATGTGGATTTTGCAGGGCCGTTCCATGGCTAGATGTTCCTGGTAGTGGTCGATGCATACTCAAAGTGGGTGGAAGTCGTCCTAATGTCATCGACCACTACTGAGGCTCTCATTAGGGCGTTGTGAAGGATGTCCATGACTCATGGGTGCCCGGATGTCCTGGTGTCAGATAATGGCACCCAATTGACATCTGCATCTTTCCAGATGTTCCTAGCAGGTCACGGTATTCACCACGTTCTGGTGGCCCCTTACCATCCCTCCAGCAATGGCATGGCTGAGCGGACGGTGCGATCTGTTAAAGACTCCCTAGCTAGGCTAGGACCAGGCGATTGGCAGGCCCGAATTGACAGATACCTGTTAGTGCAGCACACAGTCCCATGTCCCCAAACCAACCACAGCCCTGCAGAGCTGTTAATGGGCCACTGCCTCTGGACTAACCTAGATCGACTTCACCCCAGCTACTGCAATAACAAACCTATTGTCAACAATAACCCTGCCAGGGGTTTCGAAATGGAGGATCTGGTTTTTGCACGGAACTATGGGGGTGAGCAGAGGTGGTTGCGGGGCGCATTCTGCAATTAACAGATCCCTGCTCTTACAGGGTTGGCCTAGGCGATGGGTGCATTTGGCGCCGCCACATTGATCAGCTGCGACCGCGGATGGCTTCGACACTGACGCCAGCTGATCTCTTCCCAGTTGGGCCTATAGATTCCCCGGTTACTTTGGACACCTCCGTTGAAACTCAGCATTGCCCATCTCGGCAGTCCTGTGTTCCGGCACCAGACTTACCTGAGCCATCAGAGTCACATCCGGAGTCGCCGGGCAGGGAGTTAGTACAGTCACAGGCAGTTCCCCTGGAGAAGCCTCCTCCTGCCCCTTCTACGGCATCAGTTCCAGCCGAGCCAAGAAGATTGGACCACACACGCAGGCGGCCTGCATATTTGCAACATTACGCTTGTATCTGACTGGTGGAGAGAGGTGTTATGTCCTAGTCTTGGAGTCGTGGCTTCGTCTCCGAGGCTTGCCATTGGTTGAGATGCATGTGTGTGCCAGAGCGAGAGAGTCTCTGCTCTCTGATTGGCTAACCGCAGGACTGCCTGCATATAAATTGCTGTCAAGCAGGAACTGTTCTTTATCTTGGGTTCTGAGTTGCTGTTGTGTTAGCTGTTTAATAAAGCCGTGTTAGTCGGGCCTTGCCTCACCTCAGTCATTGCCACCCATTGAATATAATAAGAACCAACCTCCCTTCCGATAACTCCTCCAGCACCATAAGTTTCCCAGCCCAAATACCTTAAGTCTCCTCCCTCCTCGTTTCTATGGCAGCTGATAACAAGCAAGCGAAGTAGAGACACATATGTGCTAGTCATTCCCGACTCTAGAGGGCAGTGCTCATCTCTGTTTCAAAGCCGAAGAATCAGCGCTGTCCAAAGACATCTCCGTGGTCATGTGGCCAGCATGACTAAATGCCGAAGGCGCATGGAACATTGATACCTTCCCACCAAAGCTGGTCCCTATTTTTCTACTTGCATTATTTACATGCTAGGTTGGCAGAAACTGGGACAAGTAATGGGAGCTCATTCCATTACATGGTGCTAGGGATTCGAACTGCCGAACCGCCGACCTTTCTGATCGACAAGCATAGCGCCTTAGCCACTGAGCCATTGCACCCCCTATAGCCGGGGAGAAAGATGGCGAGAAGAGGATGCAAACTCTCTGTGCCCATCATAACACTAAAAAGCTAAGAGCCCCCAAGTTATTAATAAGGTTAATTAAGGTGACCTTACAAATTTGAAGTAGCTCATTGTTTCTTTTGGACACATTTCCCTCCGTGGAGACTAACGTCTTCACTAGCATCTTTTTTGGTTTTGTTTTAATTTCGAATAGGCGTTCCTCAACTCTTCTTCTCTGCAAAAAAAAAAATGCATTGCATGTTTAGACAACATTCAGTTAGCGTTATTGAGGAATGTGCCCCGATCTTAGAAAAAATTCAAAAGGATTTCTGAAATGATGCATATGGTGAAAGATGGAAGCTGGTGGAAAATCTGACATTGGTACAGGGAAGAACGATCCAGGCATGGGGTTTTTTTTGAGGGGGGGTGTCATTCCATCTCCCCCCATTATCTTTTGTCCCCCTGGCCTGGCCCATCCTTTTTCTGTGCTGCTCTTTAAATGACAATGACCCCAGGGACTCTGCTAAGCGTTGCCTCATCCCATTGTTATGGGGTCTGGATGCTTCAACATCTGGAGGCATACGGCATATGTTTGGTTGCCCCGGCAACCAGCTTGCTCGTGGATAAATACGTCCAGGGAAAACTTTTCCTTCCTTCCTGACTAACTTTCCGTCCTTTTGAAGCAAAACAACCTCCAGCTTCTTCCCCGACAAGTGCTCTCGATTATGAAGCGGTGAGAGACTCTGTTGAGAGGGCGGCGGATGTGGTCCTCGACTTACAACCGTTTATTTAGTGACCGTTCAAAGTTACAACAACAGTGAAAAAAGTGACACGGGGCCATATTTTTTACCCTGGTGGCCATTGCAGCGTTCCCATGGTCACGCGATCAAAATTGGGAACTGACTCACACTTATGACCGTTGTAGTGTCCCAGGGTGATGGGATCACCTTTTGTGACCTTCTGACAAGCAAAGTCAATGGGGAAACCAGATTCACTGAACAGCCGTTGTACACTTGCACACTTTCTAAGATCTGAACATCTTTTTTGTATTGTGGTGACCAAAACTGGATGCAATATTCTAAGTGTGGTCTCACCAGTGCAGTGTTGAGCAGTACTATCACTTCTCATTTTGATGCTGTTGTGGCCCAGCAGCGGCTGGCTGAGCTGTTGGTGGACTATGACAGCTCAGACCGTTATGGGACTGCTCTGGAGGATGAGGAAGACTCTGGAGGGTGTTTGGAGTCAGAGCAGGAACTACAGAGGCCTGTTGGCCACCAGGTGGCATCTGAGTCAGGGAGCAGTGAGGAGGAACAGAGAGAGGTTGTCCCTGATGTACGTATGCGTAGAATTGATAGGAGAAAGGAACAGCTGTGGAGAAGACGTCATAGAAGGAAGTAAGGACAGCAGGCTAACCCTCCCAAAGAGTTTATAGGTGGAGCGACGGGAGGGGAATCTTTGCAGGAAACAACAGTCCATTATACGAGCTGTTGAGAAAGCATTCTATAAGTTTAATCTTGGGTTCCTGAAGATAACTTTCTAGGCTCTTAGCCAAGGGGTGGCTTTATCTATGTAATTAGTCGTGGCAAACAACCAAGCCTGTGTCTGCATATTCATTGGAATCATGGGACGGAACAGATGCTATCCCTCTTGTTCTGACCGAGGTTTCCCGAGAACATGAAGCAAGCCCCTTTTATCAATTTACTGTGAATTCTGCTCATTCACATCCAGCAAAGTCTTTCCAGGGAGGACTGACAATCACAGACCTTATCTGGCTTGGAGAGCTGACAGGCCGATATCTGCAAAACATGGCAAGGAGTCTCGGCGAACTAATTGTCTCCTGCAAACTCCACTCCCCTTTCGCTCCTCTTTTACTTCCTCTGGGAGAAGCCATTCATCGTCCACCTGTGGCCTTACTCCAAAATCAACCCCTGTTCTTTAGCTGTTCCCTTCTTCTGGCAACTCTGTGCAGGCGCACCCTGGGAACAGGCTCCAGCTATTCGTCTGCCTCACTGATGTCTGACTGCCATACGGCTCTGTCTCCCTCTCTGCCTCCAACACAGAGCCCTCATCAGAGCCTTCCCCAGATTCCAGGATTGGCCCATGTTCCGCCCCAACCTCCTCACTGTCCGAATCGGCTGCCAGCTCTGCTGGCCACTGGCAGGACACAACACCTCCAAGACCGAGTGGCTGTGGCTACCGGCACCTCGGTTCAGCCAGCTGACACCATCGCTGGCCATAGGGGGCGAACAACTGTCCCCTGTGGGACGGGCGCGCAATTTGGGCGTCCTCCTTGATGCCCGGCTGTCAATGGAGGACCATGTGGCAACCGTGGCAAGGGGGGCGTTCCACCAGGTCCGCCTGGTGCGCCAATTGCACCCCCTACTGCCAGTTGCGGGTTCGCTAGTTAGAATAGAATAGAATAGAATAGAATAGAATAGAATAGAATTCTTTATTGGCCAAGTGTGTTTGGACACACAAGGATTTTGTCTTTGGTGCATATGCTCTCAGTGTACATAAAAAGACAAGATACATTCGTCAAGAATCATAAGGTACAACACTTAATGATAGTCATGGGGTACAAATAAACAATCAGGAAACAATATCAATATAAATCGTAACGATACAAGCAACAAAGTTACAGTCCTGTAGTCATAAGTGGGAGGAGATGGGTGATAGGAATGATGAGAAGACCAATAATAATAGTAATGCAGCCTTAGTGAATGATTTGACAGTGTTGAGGGAATTATTTGTTTAGCAGAGTGATGGCGTTTGGGGAAAAAACTGTCCTTGTGTCTAGTTGCCTTGGTGTGCAGTGCTCTATAGAGTCGTTTTGAGGGTAGGAGTTGAAACAATTTATGTCCAGGGTGTGAGAGGGTCTGTAAATATTTTCATGGCCCTCTTTTTGACTCATGCAGTGTACAGGTCGTCAGTGGAAGGCAGGTTGGCAGTAATTGTTTTTTCTGCCCTTCTGATTCTGCTCTGGAGCCTGTGTCTGTCTTGTTGGGTTGCAGAACCAAACCAGACAGTTATGGAGGTGCAGATGACAGACTCAATAATTCCTCTGTAGAACTGCATCAGCAGCTCCTTTTGACATTGACATAGTTGACATTGTCGTCTTAATATTTAATACTAAGCTAAGGTAATCACTTTCACTTTCCTGATGAGCCCTCCTAAGTCTTCACTGTTGGCTAACACAGGGGCCTGTACGGTGTATCTCAAATTATTATGATCTTTAGCTCCCGTCTTGACTCCAGCTGTCACTTCTTCTGCCCTTCCTATAAAATATTTGCTGTAAAAGTTGAAGCTACCTGGGGAGCATATGGACTCTTGTATCACTCCCTTCCTCATTCTGAACGGCTCTTACCGTAGCTTCTGGTCCATTCTGGTTTCTCAGAAGGATAGTTAGGTGTTTTGGCCACCCACCAGCCTTAATATCTTCCATGTTCTGACACAATCGACACAAGGCTTAGCAGGACTCAACAACAAAAGTGAACCCTTTCTTCTTCTTCTTCTTCTTCTTCTTCTTCTTCTTCTTCTTCTTCTTCTTCTTCTTCTTCTTCTTCTTCTTCTTCTTCTTCTTCTTCTTCTTCTTCTTCTTCTTCTTCTTCTTCTTCTTCTTTTGTTATTCTCCATTCTCCCTCTTAGGTTAGTTTTTTTTTTGCTTACCTTCCCTGTTTTTTGAAGCCATCCTGTTCATTTGGCTTTCCTCTTTCCTCTTTCCTTTCGTTTAAAGCTCAAGACCCACCTTTTTCAAGTTGCTGGCCTGGCTCAACTTTGATCCAACTATATCGCTCCTGACGGGTTTTTTATTTGGGGTATTTTAATTGCATTCAATTTATTTAGGGGTTTTTAAACATTGTGTTTTTACTTGTTTTTATCTATCAGTTCACCTCCTCCTTGTATATGTCGTATATATGTCTTGGTATATGTTTTGTTATATGTATGTCGATATATTTATTTCCTATGTTTTGTTGTACGCCGCCCCGAGTCCTTCGGGAGAGGGTGCGGCTAAGAAATAAATATTTATTATTATTATTATTATTATTATGTGACTCTATTCTTCCTGAAAGACCTTCAGCAAAAAACCCATTTTTTCACCCTTTTCTCCTTTCTTAAGTTTATTTAAGGAAATATATGGAGGAAGAAGAGAGACAGTTTGGTGTAATAGTACCAAGCTAAAAAGTGGGGGATGTGAGTTCTAGTCCAGGGACAAAGAAGCTGGATAAGCTTGGGCCAGGTCATTTTCTCTCAGCCCTAGGAAGGAGGAAAGGATAAACAGATTCTGAAAATGTTGCCATGACAACTGCAGGGATTTGTTCTTGTAACTTCTCTTCCCCTCCTTGTCGTCATCGTCCTCCTCCTCCTCTCCTCTCTCCTCCTCCTCCTCCTCCTCTTCCTCCTCCTCTTGTTCTTCCTCCTCCTCTCCTCTCTCCTCCTCCTCTTCCCCCTCCTCTTCTTCCTCCTCCTCCTCTCCTCTCTCCTACTCCTCCTCCTCCCCTCCCCATCTCCGCCTCTTCTCGCTCCTCTTCTTCTTTTCCTCCTCCTCCTCCTCCTCCTCCTCCTCCTCCTCCTCCTCCTCCTCCTCCTCCTCCTCCTCCTCCTCCTCCTCCTCCTCCTCCTCTCCTCTCGTCTCTCCCTCCTTCTCTTCCTCCTCCTCCTCTCCTCTCTTCTCTCCTCCTCCTCTTCTTCTTCTCCCCCTCCCCCACATCCTCCTCTCCTCTCTCCTCCTCTCCTCTCTTTCCCCCCACCATTTCTATTTAAAATCCAGAGTGGTGCACAAAACCACCAAGTCAAGCTATCATTACTTAACAATCAAAATACCCACTCCAAACAGACGCTCTTACGCATATAACTGCATTCACAAACGGCAGCCATTTTTATTTTGGTTCCTGCAAAAGTGTGATTTCACGACCACTCACATAAACAGAATGAACTTTATTTACTATCTGAACTTTGCAACCAAGAGCCAACCAACCTCTCCTGGGAGATAACTTGGTCCTGGCCAGGCGGACCAAAAGTTTGATGATTCGCACAGTCAGTGCTGGATATTGAAGAACAAAACATATGTCTTTTTTTTCCATTCAGGTCTATCTTGTCATCAAGTCGTGCTTGCCAGGTTACAGGGCTCACTGTGGACCAGCTGGAGATACTTCAGTTGTGATATAATTCTGTTTTATTTTCATCAGAACTCCTTGGGACGCAGGTGGCAAAAACCCGGTTCTTCCATGATGTCTTGTTGTCTTTCCTCGGCCAGGAAAAGATGGGAACTGTTTGTCATTGGCTAAAAGGTTTCTACTATTCTGGTTGCCCAAAGACTAAAAGTTTCCCAAAGTCTGAAGAAGTTATCTTGCCATGCATAACTCATCCCCGTGTATCTTGTCCTTATTTGGCCAAGTGCAGGACAAGAGAGAGCCCGTATTTGTACAAAAGTTAACTAAATTAATAATAATAATAATAATAATAATAATAATAATAATAATAATAATAATAATAATAATAATAATAATAATAATAATAATAATAATAATTTGAATTTATTAGCCGCTCCCTTTCCAAGTAGGACTCGGGGTGGCGTACAATGGAGCATATAAAACATAGAAGATGTATAAAAACACATAAACGTACATACATACAAAACACACATACACGGAGGAGGTAACAAATTACATCATTTAGACAGTTAAAAATCAGCATTAAAATACCCCAATTGTAAGAAACCCAATATGCAATTAAAAATTTAACATTTAAAAGACAATTTAAAAAACAGTTAGGAGGAATAAGAGAAATTACGATTGAGCCAGGCCAGATAATTGAAAGAGGTGGGTCTTCAGCTGTACACGGAAGGAGCGGAGATCGGAAGTAATCCTGATGTCAACTAAATTGTCATTACTGTTATTAATTGAAAGAGGTGGGTCTTCAGCTGTACACGGAAGGAGCGGAGATCGGAAGTAATCCTGATGACAACTAAATTGTCATTACTGTTATTAATTGAAAGAGGTGGGTCTTCAGCTGTACACGGAAGGAGCGGAGATCGGAAGTAATCCTGATGACAACTAAATTGTCATTACTGTTATTAATTGAAAGAGGTGGGTCTTCAGCTGTACACGGAAGGAGCGGAGATCGGAAGTAATCCTGATGTCAACTAAATTGTCATTACTGTTATTAATTGAAAGAGGTGGGTCTTCAGCTGTACACGGAAGGAGCGGAGATCGGAAGTAATCCTGATGACAACTAAATTGTCATTACTGTTATTAAGTTGTTCTTCAGAGAGACAGCCCAGGCTTACAATACAATAGCAGAGTTGGAAGGGACCTTGGAGGTCTTCTAGTCCAACCCCCTACCGAGGCAGGAAACCCAATACCGTTTCAGGCAAATGGCTATCCAACATCTTCTTAAAGACTTCCAGTGTTAGATATTAGCAACTGTTATAATGGTTTCCACCAATGTCCTCTGTTCCGGCGGGAACAGAGATTCAATCTCATTGGTCGAAGGGTCTGACAGCTCCCTATAAAAGGGCTGCTGTCAGACTGAACCTTCACTGGATTGTACATAGTTGTTCTGTAACAATAAAGAGCTGTTGCTGCCTTTAGCCTGAGTGTGCCTTTCCTTTACCCAATCTAACACTGGTGACGAAGGTGGGATTGGAAGGCAACTAAGCAAACAAAAAGAGCACGATAATCCAGTGAGTAAATCCAGCCCGGAGCTCGGCACAGCTTCGAGCAGCCATTTTCAAGCGGCAAACTCAGAACGCCCTCAGAACACAAAATGGCCATGCATGCCCCACTGCCTCCGTACGACCCAGTCACCGAACACTGGGAATCATACATGCTGAGGTTTGAATGCTTCCTCGAAGCCAACGACCTCATGGGCTTTCTGAAGGCCACAAGAAGAACATGTTCCCGGGTTTCTGTGGACAGGAAGTGTTCGAAACAGCCAAAGATCTATCCGAGCCAACGCCACTCCAATCAGTTGCTTGGTCGGTGCTCCAAGAGACACTGAGGACACACTACACTCCCAAACCATCTAAGCACATCCGCTGGCACGAATTTAATATTTGCAATCAAAAGGAAGGCGAATCTATCAACGAGTACGTTGCGGCGCTAAGAAAGGCCGCAGCGTACTGAGAGTTCAGAGACCTAGACCAACTCATACTCGATTGTATCATATGCAGTGTGCGGGACATTAATTTGCAGAAGAGATTACTTGCCAAGTCTAATCTCACGCTACAAATTGCCTTGGACGAAGCCAGAGCATCCGAATCTGCCGTTAAGTCTACAGAAACCCTGCAGCGCCAAAGCACTCCACAAGATGCGCAAAAGAGCGCACGCGTACATCGCGAGGCTACGGAGGCCGACGGCTCAGAAAGTGAAGATGACAGCTGCCGCATGTACAGCAGGGATGTGTGATCAGGGGAGGCAGGGGAGGCAGAGCCTCACCTCTCTTCATGAAATAATAGTATATAATATTATACGAAAGCGACAATCGCGCGAAAGCGACAGGAGCGTGCAAAATCCAGCAGAGGTAGGAAGGTTCTCGTCGTTCCCCAGTCACTTTCGTGCCTTCATCATCCGGGAGCACCGACAACATTTCTGCCTCCGCAGCTCCTGGGCGCGGCCGGACGGATGTAGCCACAGCGACGCCGAGGCGGTCCGGGCGGACGAAAGAGCTGGCTACCTCCATTCTGGCTACCTCCGGCCGGCCGCACCCGGGAGCTGCGGAGGCAGAAATGTTGTTGGCGCTCCCAGATGACGAAGGCATGAAAGCGACTGGGGAACGACGAGAACCTTCCTGCCTCTGCTGGATTTCACGCGCTCCTCGCGACTGCAATATGCAGTCGCGAGGAGCGTGCAAAGTCCAGCAAAGGCAGGAAGGTTCTCGTCATTCCCCAGTCGCTTTCGAGGACTGCGGAGCGCGAGCCGGAGGAGCACGCTCAGGAAGGCGGGGAATGGGATTACGTGTGCTGGAGGCTGAGGCAGCCTGAGCCTCCAGCACATGTGGTCCCATTCCCCGCCTTCCTGATGACGTCACCAGCCTCACCAGCCATAAACCTCACCGCACGTCACTGATGTGCAGTGACTGCACCAAGCCAGCACGCAAATTCGAACCGCGTTTCCCGCCTTACGCAAGCTGCAGAGGAGACCATGCCAGATCGCATTGCTGTTTCCGCGACACCATCTGCCAGCGCTGTGAGCGAAAGGGGCATATCGCCAAGGTTTGCAGAAGCGAGCACCCCAAGATGACCTGGAAGCCCAGAAGCTGACCTAACTGCCAGCAGAGGCCCAACTAAAGGGCATGGCAGCCGCCACCACAGCACTCAGAAGGCGACACCAGAGTCACCTACCACACCTCAATCAGCCAAGTCCGCACAAGGCAGCCAAAAAACCTGAAAATCACAGTCCTCATCGAGGGCTCTCCATGCGAGATGGAGATCAACACAGGGTCATCATTGACCATCATGCTGTGGTCAACACTCAAGCAGGCTATCCCTAGCCTGAAGAAGCAGCATCTACGCGTTCCTGACATCCACCTTCGTGACTACTAGGGGAACCGAGTCCCCATCGTGGGCCAGGGCACCTTCCGGGTGCAATTCAAAAACTTCAGCGGCTATTGCCAGAAGGAATGTTGATTTTCTGGGAGGGAAGCCGTATCAGAATTAAGACAGTGGATGAGGCAGTGGCCTTTATTTAAAAAAAAATTCTATCCCAGAGGATGAAGATACTAGAGGTGGGGAAAAAGGCAGTAATGTAGAAGACATGGGGAAGGGGGGGGGGCTGTTGCTCCACTTGGGGACAGGGAGGAGGGAGCAATATCGCAAAGGCTCAGGTCACAAAAATAAATATATTTGAAATATTATTGCAATTGTTGATATTCTAGAAAGTGACAAGGAAAGAGAGGATTGAACACATGGCTGATATAATTCAAGAACTCTGTATATGCTTATCCTTTACATGTTATTTTTAAAATTGTAGAAGTGTGAGAATTGGGGGGATTTCTACTACTAACATGGGAGCCACTAAAAATTTTCTGTGTACCCTATTACCCTTTTCCCATAAATGTTGTAAGACCAATAAAAAAAATTTACAAAAAAAAGACCCTTCAGCGGCCAGCTTCCAGTGACGGTGGTCAGTAGTGATCTGCAGAGCCTCCTGGGGCTTGACTGGTTCGAAGCCCTGGGCCTAGAAGTGACTGGTATCAACGCCTTAAAAGACGAGAGTGCCGAAGAATTATTTAAGGCATTCGAGGACGTCTTCGGCACCGGTCTGGGTAAGTATGTGGTAATCCCAATCTCTTTTAATTTGGACCCCAACGTAGCCCCCATCAGGCTAAAACCCAGGAGAGTACCTTTCGCTCTCCGCCCAAAAATTGATCGGGAAATTGACAAGCTCATAGGCCAGGAGATTGGCAACCATGGGTTGACCATTTCCTCCTAATTCAGCACATCACGCCAAGTGCTACCACGGCGAGAAGCCCTTCCGAGCTCCTCATGGATGTAGTAATGCAGTACTCCAAGTGTGGCCTTACCAAGGCATTATAAAGTGGTATTAACACTTCATGTGATCTTGATTCTATCCCTCTGTTGATGCAGCCTAGAACTGTGTTGGCTTTTTTGGCAGCTGCTGCACACTGCTGGCTCATATTTAAATGGTTGTCCACTAGGACTCCAAGATCCCTTTCACAGTTACTATTATTGAGCAAGGTACCACCTATACTGTACCTGTGCATTTTGGGTTTTTTTTGCCTAAATGTAGAAATACTTAAATCTTATTATTTGTCAGCTCTGAGCCTTTGAATTGGTTCTTTTCCCACATCAGATCCGAAGAAATCAGGTTTAATTCTGTGGCTTAAAAACCGAATTGCCGTGATTTTGATCACTATGACGTTACTATTTTTATTGGTGTAGAAATGTAGAGGGATTTTATTATACAACTGCATTTTGTTTTTACCTTCATCTTATCGTTGTAGTGTATCCTGGGTTTTGGATGCCTTCTTTAAGTTAGCCCATTTGAGGTAATTTGATTCAAAAATGTTGCTCTATGATGGATAGTTTTACCCAGTTAAAGGTTACAAACAGGCGTTTTAATATTATATACTGTAGATGCATCTGATGAAGGAAGCCATAGTTCAAGAAAACAGGTCTTATGATAAACATGTGTTAGTCTGAAAAAGTGTTACCAGACGCCTTCTGATTTTTGGCTACTACAGGCTGAAACCGTTCTCTTCCTGCAATGTATACCCAGAAGGGCAATTTAAAATTAGGCAATAATTCCCGAGCGAAACCTTTGTTTTGTACTTGTTGATGTACAAGTCTGACATCTGGTATGTGCATAATAATTTGGAAAGCCTGCAAGGACTCTTGAATAGGCTAATTCCGGGCCCTATTCTATTTTACCAGAAGAAAGTTTAGATCCCAGAAGGATCTTAGCTGCCCAATGGATATGTTGTTTGAAAAGTTCCGTGTTTTCTCTCCATACATGACATGTGCTACTTCTACATGGGAAAGGAGAGAGAGAGCTGGACATATTTTGATCCGGGAGAAAACGTGAGACGGGTTCTGACATCAGTCATTTCAGCTGCAATCTGAGAATGAACCAAAGAATACAAAAGCCAGCAATCTTGTGAAAAATATTCCTTTGGAAAATGGATAAAAAACAACCTGGGGGGGGGGGGGAGAGATTAAGAGCCAGTTAATGAGAAAAGAGAAAAAGTGATTTTTATATAGGTGGTCGTCAAGTAACAACAGTTCATTTTGTGACTATTCAAAGTTACCATGGCACAGATAATAATAGAACAGAATAACAGAGTTAAGTTTAAGTTTAAGTTTATTTGATTTATAGACCGCCCCCTCTCCCCGAAGGGACTCGGAAGGTCTTCTAGTCCAACTCCCTGCCTAGGCAGGAAACCCTACACCGCTTCAGACAAATGGTTATCCAACATCTTCTTAAAATGTTGGAGCATCTACAACTTCTGGAGGCAGGTTGTTACACTGATTCTAAGTTCTAAGTTGCTTCTCTCCTTGATGAGTTTCCACCCATAGCTTCTTGTTCTGCCCTCAGGTGCCTTGGAGAATAGTTTGACTCCCTCTTCTTTGTGGCAACCCCTGAGATATTAGAACACTGCTCTCATGTCTCCCCTATTCCTTCTTTTCATTAAACTAGACATACCCAGTTCCTGATTTAATGACTTATGACCATTTTTTGCACTGACAAGCCTTGGTCATGTGGTTAAAATTCAGTGCCTTGGAAACTGACTCCTAGTTATGACAATTGCATTGTCCCAGAGTCACACAATCAACTTTGTGACCTTCTGACAAATAAATGGGGAAGCCAGAGTCACCTAACAACCTTATTAACTTAACTGCAGCGAATTGACTCAAGAGCTGTGCCATGAAATGACATAAAATGGGCGCCTCGTTTAGCAATGGAAATGTTGGGCTTGTTGAAATAAATATCCTTCTGGGTTCAGTTCCAGGTGGGGGAGAAAAACACTGGAAACATGGCGGCTGTTTGGAAAGATGGTTTTTAATGGTGGACAAGACCACAAGGCTTGAGGTCCTGGGGGAAAAGGGGGATCACATGCCTTGAAGAAAGAAAAGGGTAAAGATGCTGAGTGTCTCTGGGTTTTATGTCCTCTCTGGGCTCCACCCTAGTTTCCTGTCCTGTACAAGAAATGTATCCCATTGGCTGATTCCCAGGGGGCGGCGGTCTTAGATAACTTTGCAGGCTGACTGTATCCCAGGCCTGGCTGAATCTGTTGTTGGCTGATAATGTAATGAAAGGGCTTCGGGCAATTCCTAATATGGCTCTGCCTGAAGGAGGTAGATCTTTGTTATGTAGAACAGACTGCCTCAGGCCTTAATGGCCCATTGACAAAGGGGGGGGGGGAGTTTCTGCCTCCCTTTTAGGGGAAAAATATTCTGCCTTTTTAATATTTCCTAAAATATTTCATTTTCTAAGAGAGAGGTGGGTGCTAACTTCCTACCATCCTTCATTTGTGGGCATACATTGAGGACTACCTATAATAGTAGTAACTGTGAGTGGGATCTTGGAGTCCTAGTGGAGAACCATTTAAATAGGAGACAGCAGCATGCAGCAGCTGCTAAAAAAGCCAACACAGTTCTAGGCTGCATCAACAGAGGGATAGAATCAAGATCAGGTGAAGTGTTAATACCACTTTATAATGCCTTGGTAAGGCCACACTTGGAATACTGCATTCAGTTTTGGTTGCCACGATGTAGAAAAGATGTGGAGACTCTAGAAAGAGTGCAGAGAAGAGCAACAAAGATGATTAGGGGACTGGAGGCTAAAACATATGAAGAACAGGAACTGGGTATGTCTAGCTTAATAGAAAGAAGGACTAGGGGAGACATGATAGCAGTGTTCCAATATCTCAGGGGTTGCCACAAAGAAGAGGGAGTCAAACTATTTTCAAAGGCACCTGAGGGTAGAACAAGAAGCAAGGGGTGGAAACTAATCAAGGAGAGAAGCAACTTAGAACTGAGGAGAAATTTCCTGACAGAACAATTAATCAGTGGAACAGAAGTTGCCTCCAGAAGTTGTGAATGCCCCAACACTGGAAGTCTTTAAGAAGATGTTGGATAGCCATTTGTCTGAAGTGGTATAGGGTTTCCTGCCTAGGCAGGGGGTTGAACTAGAAGACCTCTAAGGTCCCTTTCAACTCTGCTATTGAATTAAATGATTACTGCTGCAAATCTGCTATATGCACAAAATTGGAAAGCTTCTGAAATACCTACAAGGTAATGAATAATCTATAAAAATCATTCTAAACAATCAATTAAAAATGAGACATTATCTGGTTGTGTTTGTGTGTGGAAGTCCAGTATAGAAGTTTGGGAGAGAAATTTGGCTTCTCCCCAAATTTCTCCCCAATTTGAGTGGGGAGAAACAAGGATACGTGGTTAAATAATTGAGGGAGAAACCAACATTGCTAGTTAATAGTCTTTGTATTGTAAAGGGGGAAAACTGAGTTAAAAGGAAAATAGGGGATTATTGCTTTGGTGCTAACTTTGTTCAGTTGCCTCCCATCGAACCAGGTGAAGTCAGATGCCACAAAATCTGATCCTATCATTCTTATGCTTATTCCTCTATTACAGGTTTTAGTGCATGGACTTCAACTCCCAGAATTCCCCAATCAGCATGCTGGGAATTGAAGTCCTCACACTCTAAGGTTGCCAAGGTTGAGAATCACAGTTTTTTTTTAAAAAAAAATATTTATCGTCAAACATATAAAAGATAACAGGTATAAGTATAAACGTAAGTATGAACACAGTAAATGGGTACGAATAAATGAAGGCAGTAGGACAGGGACCTTAGGCATGCTGGTGCACTTATGCACGCCCCTTACAGGCCTCTTAGGAATGGGGTGAGGTCAACAGTAGACAGTCTTAGGTTAAAATTATGGTTTTAGGTGCTGCTCCAGCAAAGTTCAAATAAAAGTCATATATTTTTATCCATTTTCATTCCTTACAAATGGTACTGATGAAGCAGCATCAGCAGTTATGTGGAAAAAGTGCCACATGGAAGCGATTCAATAATCACACATTCCTTCCCACCCCCCCACCCCAGATTTATTGCATAACATAAGTTCCATAACTTTGATCAAAATCACCGACATCTTACATCTCCGAGCATGCATGAACCTGGTTCCCTCCAGATGTGCCAAAAAATGCTTGCTTTTTTTCCAAGAGAGTTAGAGGGCTGCAGGTTCAATCCAGCATTTTGCTAGCACATGAAGCCAAATAGAGATCTTTGGAAAGCCAACGAACTCTTAAATCGTACAATTTAGAACATAAAAGCATAGACTAACAGATTTGGAAGGAACCTTGGAGTTCTTCTAGTCCAACCCCCCTGATCAAGCAGGAGACCCCTCTGCCGTTCCAGACAAGTGGCCGTCCATTCCAGTCTCTTCTTAAAAGCTTCCGGTGAGGGAGCGCCCACAACTTCTGAAGGCAAGCTATTACGGTACTTTGGTTGGTTGCTCTAACCCAGTGATGTGCGGTGAGGTTTATGACTGGTGAGGCTGGTGATGTCATCAAACCACGTGGTTGCTCCGATCGGACGGGCGCAGCCCAAACGGAGAAGTTTCTCTTCTCAGAAATGTCAGAAATGGGCAGGCAGGCTGCCGCAGCTCCACTGAGAAGACATTTCTGAGAAGAGAAACTTCTCCTTTCTCCTCCTTCTCCCTGCCCATTCCCTTCTAGCACTGATGATGTTACCTAGGCATTTTTTGCATCGGGCGAGCCTGGGATCCTTGCAAGGGGAATGGGACCACGTGTGCAGGCGGCTCCTCAGCGCACAGCCTCAGATTAACAGAGCCGCGATCCCCTTCCCCTGCACACGTGGTCCCATTCCCCTCCTTCCTGAGCCAACATGAAGGGGACCGCGGCTGCGCTGATTGAGGCTGGAGCTGAGGAGCCTCCTGCACACGTGGTCCCATTACCCTTGCAAGGATCCCGGGCTCGCCCGATGCAAAAAATGGCGAGATTGGCCCAAATAATTCAGGGCCCCACACACGAGGGAGGCCACACGCTGGACCTTGTTTTTATCTCTGGTCGGTGGAAGAGTGATCTGGGAATAGGGGATTTGGTTACTACTCCCCTGTCATGGTCAGATCACTTGCTTCTCTGTCTCGACTTCCCTTCCGCTACCCCCCATTGAGGGGAGGCGGAACCAGAAGATCTTAGATGGTTCCGCCCTAGGCGACTGATGGAACCTGATAGGTTCCAGACGGAGCTTGGGCCACTGCCTGTAACCCTGACCCGCGCCCGGATGGAGGACCTGGTGGTCGCATGGAATAGTGCGGCGGCCGGGGCCTTGGACCGGGTTGCGCCCTTGCGGCCTCTCCGGTGGCAGCGAACCACCCTGGCTTACCGAGGAGCTGAGGGTGATGAAGCGCCACAAGAGATGCCTAGAGAGCAGATGGAGATCCTCTCACGCCGAATCTGACCGAACACAGGTAAGAGCCCATTTACGGACCTACCTTGTGGCACTAAGGGTGGCTAAACGTCGATACTATGCCACTCTTATTGCGTCCGCAGAAAACCGCCCTGCCGCCCTGTTTCGGGTGACCCGCTCCCTCCTTTCACAGAGGCTGCGGGAAGCCCCTTTGCAGGGTAGGGCAGAGGAATTTGGGGAATATCTGCAGGATAAAATCGCTCAGATCCGGAGCGAATGGGTTTCCTTGAGTGATCTCGGGGAGACACCGGAGGAGAGTCTTGAGGTACCATGCTGGGAGGAGTTTGACTCTGTTGCCGCCGAGGATATGGACAGGTTACGCGGGCGACTGCGGGCCACCACATGTTTATTGGACCTGTGTCCCTCCTGGCTTGTACTGGCAGCCTGGGAGGTTACACGAGACTGGCTCCTGGGACTAGTGAACGCCTCGCTGAGGGAGGGGTTCCTACCAACCGTCTTGAAAGAGGCGGTGGTGAGGCCCCTACTTAAGAGGCCTTCTCTGGACCCAGTAGAGTTAGCCAATTATCGTCCTGTCTCCAACCTTCCCTTTTTAGCGAAGGTTGTTGAGAGTGTGGTGGCGCAACAGTTCCCTCGACACCTGGAGGAAATTGTTTATCTAGACCCGCGCCAGTCCGGTTTCCGGCCCGGGCACAGCACTGAGACGGCTTTGGTCGCGTTGGTGGATGATCTCTGGAGGGCGAAAGATGGGGGTTGCTCCTCCATCCTAGTCCTATTAGATCTCTCAGCGGCTTTCGATACCATCGACCATGGTATCTTATTGCGTCGGCTGGAGAGGATGGGGGTGGGGGGCACCGTGTTGCGGTGGTTCTCCTCCTTCCTCTCCGGTCGGACGCAATGTGTGTTGACGGGGGAGCAGAGGTCGACCCTGAGGCCGCTCACGTGTGGGGTGCCGCAGGGGTCGGTCCTCTCACCTCTCCTGTTCAACACATACATGAAACCGCTGGGTGAGATCATTCGAGGTTGCGGGGTTGAGTGCCATCTGTATGCAGATGACACTCAGTTATACATCTCTACCCCAAACCACCCCAACGAAGCCGTCGAGGTGATGTCCTGGTGTCTGGAAGCCATCCGGGTCTGGATGGGGGACAACAGACTCAAGCTCAACCCTTCCAAGACGGAGTGGCTGTGGCTACCGGCGCCCCGCTTTAGCCAGTTTGCTCCATCTCTGGCCATCGGGGGGGAACAACTACCCCCGGTGGATAGGGCACGCAATTTGGGCGTCCTCCTAGACTCCCGGCTGTCGCTGGATGATCATGTGACGGCCGTGGCTGGGAGGGCGTTCCACCAGGTGCGCCTGGTGCGCCAATTGCGCCCCCTACTAGAGCGGGACGCCCTTCGCACAGTCACTCAGGCCCTGGTGACTTCCCGTCTTGATTACTGCAATGCTCTCTACATGGGGCTCCCCTTGAGATGCACCCGAAGGCTCCAGTTGGTTCAGAATGCAGCCGCGCGGACAATTATGGGGAGTACCAGGTACTCCCATGTAACACCACTTCTGCGCGAGCTGCACTGGCTGCCTGTGGCTTTTCGAGTGCGTTTCAAGGTGTTGATTGTCATCTTCAAAGTGCTTCATGGCTCGGGACCTAGTTATTTGCGAGATCGCATTCTACCCCATACATCCCTACGACCAATCCGCTCACACAGGGAGGGTCTCCTCCGGGTACCCTCCGCTAGACAATGCGGGTGGGCGGTGCCCAGGAGTAGGGCCTTCTCTGTGATGGGCCCAACCCTCTGGAACGAACTCCCCCCTGATATTAGAACTACTGTTGATCTCCGCTCCTTCCGTAAGAAACTCAAGACCCACCTGTTCCGACTAGCCAGCCTGGCCTAATTGTAATCACAAGTTCAATCTATTACTGACCTTCCTGGATGGCTTTTTAGTACTGTAAATTTTGGGGTTTTAATTTGGTTTTAGACCGTTTTTAACTAGAAATGAGTTCGGGCATTATACAGACCGTATGTTTATGTTGGTTGTCTAATGTTTTGTTGTTCATGCTTTGTTGTTTTATATGTACTGTCTGTACACCGCCCCGAGTCCCTGCGGGGAGAGGGGGGCGGTATATAAATTTAATAAAACTCAAAACTCAAAACACTTGGGGCTGCTGCTGAGATGTCCAGGGAGGCTAAACCAAGCTGCGCGCCTCTCCCAGCCACTTTCACGGCTTCCTGGAGTGATTTTTTTTATTTTCATGATGAGAGCGGTGAGGCTCCGCCTCCCCTGCCTCCCCTGACTGCACGTCACTGCTCTAACCGTTAGGAATTTTCTCCTTAGTTCTAGTAGGTTGCTTCTCTCCTTGGTCAGTTTCTGTCCATTGTTTCTTGTTTGACTGAAGGTGTTGATTGAAATTTTGATTGAAGCTATTCTTCCTTTACAGGCTGCCTGGATTTAAATCCCACTCAACATGGTGGGACTTATTTCCAAATTTCATGTGAGCAGAGCAAATGACCCAGAAATAGACTACAGCTGTCAACATCTCTCATATCAGTGGTGGGATTCAAAATCTTTTACTACCGGTTCTGTGGGCGTGGCATGGCTTGGTGGGCGTGGCAGGGGAAAGATACTTTAAAATCTCCATTCCCTCCCCACTCCAGGGAAAGGATGCTGGAAAATCTCCATTTCCTCCCCACTCCAGGGAAAGGATACTGCAAAATCTCCATTCCCTCCCCACTCCAGGGAAAGGATACTGCAAAATCCCCATTTCCTCCCCACTCCAGGGAAAGGATACTGCAAAATCCCCATTTCCTCTCCACTCCAGGGAAAGGATACTGCAAAATCTCCATTCCCTCCCCACTCCAGGGGAAAGATACTGGGAAATCCCCATTTCCTCCCCACTCCAGGGAAAGGATACTGCAAAATCCCCATTTCCTCTCCACTCCAGGGAAAGGATACTGCAAAATCCCCATTTCCTCCCCACTCCAGGGAAAGGATACTGCAAAATCTCCATTCCCTCCCCACTCCAGGGAAAGGATACTGCAAAATCTCCATTCCCTCCCCACTCCAGGGAAAGGATACTGCAAAATCCCCATTTCCTCCCCACTCCAGGGAAAGGATACTGCAAAATCCCCATTTCCTCTCCACTCCAGGGAAAGGATACTGCAAAATCCCCATTTCCTCTCCACTCCAGGGAAAGGATACTGCAAAATCTCCATTCCCTCCCCACTCCAGGGGAAAGATACTGGGAAATCTCCATTCCCTCCCCACTCCAGGGGAAAGATACTGGGAAATCTCCATTCCCTCCCCACTCCAGGGAAAGGATACTGCAAAATTCCCATTTCCTCCCCACTCCAGGGAAAGGATACTGCAAAATCCCCATTTCCTCCCCACTCCAGGGAAAGGATACTGCAAAAATCTCCATTTCCTCTCCACTCCAGGGAAAGGATACTGCAAAATCTCCATTCCCTCCCCACTCCAGGGAAAGGATACTGCAAAATCTCCATTCCCTCCCCACTCCAGGGAAAGGATACTGCAAAATCTCCATTCCCTCCTCACTCCAGGGAAAGGATACTGCAAAATCTCCATTCCCTCCCCACTCCAGGGGAAGGATACTGCAAAATCCCCATTTCCTCTCCACTCCAGGGGAAGGATACTGCAAAATCCCCATTTCCTCCCCACTCCAGAGAAAGGATACTGCAAAATCCCCATTTCCTCCCCACTCCAGGGAAAGGATACTGCAAAATCTCCATTCCCTCCCCACTCCAGGGAAAGGATACTGCAAAATCCCCATTTCCTCTCCACTCCAGGGAAAGGATACTGCAAAATCTCCATTCCCTCCCCACTCCAGGGAAAGGATACTGCAAAATCTCCATTCCCTCCCCACTCCAGGGAAAGGATACTGCAAAATCTCCATTCCCTCCTCACTCCAGGGAAAGGATACTGCAAAATCTCCATTCCCTCCCCACTCCAGGGGAAGGATACTGCAAAATCCCCATTTCCTCTCCACTCCAGGGGAAGGATACTGCAAAATCCCCATTTCCTCCCCACTCCAGAGAAAGGATACTGCAAAATCCCCATTTCCTCCCCACTCCAGGGAAAGGATACTGCAAAATCTCCATTCCCTCCCCACTCCAGGGGAAGGATACTGCAAAAACTCCATTTCCTCCCCATCAGCTCGGGAGGCAGAGAATAGATGGGGGCGGGGCCAGTCAGAGGCAGTATTTCCTGGTTCTCCAAACTACTCAAAATTTCCACTACCGGTTCTCCAGAACTGGTCAGAACCTGCTGAATACCACCTCTGTCTCATATACTCTGGGTTATTTTCTTATTTTTCTTCCATTGTAATCTCTTACTTGTACCTTCACAAGCATTGATTGATTGATTCACTCATTCCTTCTTGATGCTGAATCATTTTTCTGTATATACACTTGTTAACACATCACCCTACAGCAGGGGTGTCAAACTCGCCGCCCGCAGGCCAAACGTGTCACGGCCATACGAAGCAGTGGTGGGTTCCGGATCCCGTTCCAACCACCACGTATCTGCCTGCGACGCCTCCGCAAGCCTCCGCGACGCTCCAGCTGCTCGGCGGAGCGTTGCGCAGGCACCGTACGCACCATGCCCGCGCACGGAAGCGCTAAAGGCTTAAAGGACAGGTAAGGAGCTCGGGCAAGCGGGTGAGCCCTCTGGAGCACCGTACCGAAACAATACCCGGTGCTCCAGGCAGGCTCCTGTATGCCCATACCGGGGCATACCGCCTGCAACCCACCACTGATGCGAAGGGGAAAAAGCTGCGATACGTCATGTGACGATGCCAGTTTGACACCCCTGCCCTAGAGAAAGTGGGTTCAAACTGGAGAGGGCACTGAGATAGCATTGATTGCCCTCCTGAATGACAATGACATAAGCGATAAAAATCTAATTCAGGTCATCCTCGACTTGCAGCCACAATTGAACTCAACACTTCTGTTGTTAACTGAGGCATTTGTCAAGTGGGTTTTGCCCCATTTTACCACCTTTCTTGCCACAGTTGTTGAGTGAATTGCTGCGGTTGATAAGTTAGTGACGTGGTTGTTAAGCGAATCTGGCTTCCTCATCAATTTTGCTCACCAAAAGGTCGCAAAAGGTGCGACCTTGGGACACTGCAGCAGCCATATAAGTATGAACCAGTTGCCCAAGCATCTGAATTTTGATCATGTGATCACGGGGATGCGACAAAGGTCATAAATGTGAAACACGGTCACCCGTCACTTTTTTCAATGCCGTTGTAACTTACTGAACGGTCAGTAAGTGAAGTGTTATAAGTCGAGGACTACCTGGAACAAATAAATGCAACTAAATCCTCAACGTACGATCACAACTGGGAGCACAATTTGGGTTGCTAGGCAAGGCAGTTGTGATTTTTATGACCTTTCTCGCCATGGTTGCTGACCAACTCATTGCAGTTGTGAGGTGAATCGTATGATGGTTAAGCAAACCGTCTTCTCCCACTGGCTTTCCTTGTCAGAAGCCAGCAGGGAAAGTCGTAAGTGGAGATCACATGGCCCTGGGATGCCACGGCCATTGTAGATATACTGAGCACTCGCATTTTGATCAGGTAAGCCTGAGGATCCTGCAATGGTCGTAAGTGTGAGTCTTAAATTACTTTTTTCAGGGCTCTTGTAACTTCAAACAGTCACTAAACAATTAGGTTGTAAGTTGAGGGTTACCTGCAAGCAAACACCTTTAGAGTTTTGTTTCTGACATATGCAACTCTCGCTGCCAATAGAACCAAGTGGGCATCTTTCAACAAGTGCTAAATGCATACCTTTCTACAAGCATTTACATGTCTTAAAATTCCCCCCTCCATTTTCCTCCTAGTTGGTAAACATTCTGCCAATATACACAAATTCATCTGGTTGCCCTTGTGTGTGTGTGTGTGTGATTTGCAGATAACGCATAGCTTGCATTCTTCCACACTACTTCTCCCTGCCAACATTCCAGCCTTTTAACATATTTCTGTGGTTCCGCTACAAGCCTTTAAACGCTCCTTCTAGCACTTCAGCCCTTCTGTTACATCCCAAATCATTTCATCACCTTTTGCCTCACAAAAGAGTGGAGGCAAATCCTTCAAGGGTGGTTTCTTTTTCCGTTTCTCAGGAATTTACATTTAGTAAGGCTGATGCTCAGCGCACAGGCCGCTGTTGAAAGTTTTGACCTTAGATCCACTGATGGGATTTTTCAAGGGAAAGGCAAATTTTGTTAGTTTCGTCCAGGGGTCCTCATCTGGCTAGCCGTGTTTTGCAGGACTGAAGGTATTTACTGTAAATAGAAATGAAATAGTTCTCTATTAGGGATTTTATAGAATCACTAGCTGTTAACCTGGTGTTGCCCGGGTATTTGTTTATCCCAATCCTGTATTAGACATCCACAAATGTCTGGACCAAACGTAATTTGTAATGTTGGATTATCCCCTTTACCAGAGGGAGCCCCCTTGTGGAGGACTGTGAAGCAGTTACCATGGCAACTCCACTGTGCTGTGCAGTAGAATTCCTTTTAAAACAGTACAGTAGAAGTCATTTAAGGCACAACATGCTGTATCTTAACAAAACACGCACAGAACACACACACAAGGGTGTCTGGGATGTCTTACCCCCACAATATTTACAATACAATACAATACAATACAATACAATAGCAGAGTTGGATGGGACCTTGGAGGTGTTCTATTCCAACCCCCTGCCTAGGCAGGAAACCCTATACCGTTTCAGACAAATGGGCTACCCAGCATATTCTTAAAGACTTCCAGTGTTGGGGCATCCACAACTTCTGGAGGCAAGCTGATCCACTTATTAATTGTTCTAACTGTCAGGAAATTTCTCCTCAGTTCTAAGTTGCTTCTCTCCTTGATTAGTTTCCACCCATTGCTTCTTGTTCTGCCCTCATGTGCTTTGGAGAATAGTTTGACTCCCTCTTCTTTGTGGCAACCCCTGAGATATTGGAGCACTGCTATCATGTCTCCCCTAGTCCTTCTTTTTATTAAACTAGACATACCCAGTTCCTGCAACCGTTCTTCATATGTTTTAGTCTCCGGTCCCCTAATCATCTTTGTTGCTCTTCTTTGTACTCTTTCTAGAGTCTCCACATCTTTTCTACATCGTGGCGACCAAAACTGAATGCAGTATTCCATTTGTTTCCAGAGAGTAAGTCATCTGTGTACCAAGTTTGGTTGAAATTGCTCAAGGCGTTCCAGAGTTATGCTGGAACATATACACACACAGAGAGTCATTTTATATTTTCATCCATCCATGGATGGATGAGATAAATAGATGATAACTAGATAGATAGATAGATAGATAGATAGATAGATAGATAGATAGATAGATAGATAGATGGATGGATGGATGGATGGATGGATGGATGGATGGATGGATGGATAGGATAGGATAGATATAGATAGAAGACAGATGATAGAGATAGACAGAAAGATAGATACGTACATTCCAAGCAAAGTTTCAAACAATTTTAAACATTTCGACCACTTGTTTGTGGAGCAATACTTGGAAATATTGAGAGAATAAATCCAGAAACTCAGAAAGCAGCTTCTCTGCTGTAAATGGTAGCTCCGTTTGGTCTTGGAAATCTTTGCTTCACAACCTCTTTAGCTTCTCCTTTCTCCAAATCAATTGTTTTTCTTGTTGCCCTTTGTAATTTTGGCAACATATCCCACAGCCATCTACAGCCAACTGTGGGCAGAATAAATTATGTGTGTGTGTATACATATATATATTCTTTTTCCTTCTTTGTTTCTTTTGGGGGAATGATGTTGTTCTTTGCATAATTGATGACTGACAGCATTTTGGGGCTTACCCAGATTCTTCTGAAGTTGCAAAATGCCAAGTGTTTTCTGAACAAATTATACAAGTGGAGATTTTTGTTTTAATTTCATGCCAATCTTGATTTCGTTTTATGATAAAGTCCAACTCTGGGGATGCTTTAATCCATAGTCTCTGTATTTTACAGGATAAATTGGACGACAGAACAATTATGCCAGAAAAGGCTGGGATTACTCAGAAATAATACTGTATATAGCATGACAAAATGCACTTGTAAAGCCACTAGGATTCCACCTGGATTTTTTTTTTAAAAAAGCATTAAATAAATTGCAGGTAGTCCTCGATTTACAGCCATAACCTGCCCATTATGGTCAGTCGTGATGGTTGGAAAGCGGGTCGCCCATGTGACTGACCTGATTATACTGCCCTTTCTGTGGCAGTTGTTAAGTGGCCGCTGTTGTCATAAAGTGAATGCTATGGTTATAAAGCAGTAGCATGGTAGCTAATAAAATATTTTTTTTACTGAAAATCAGAAGTAAATGCTCATTTTTGACCAAAATATATAAAAAAAATGTGCTCATGTAACTATGGGATGTTGCAAAGTCAGTTGCTGAGCACCTGGCATGCAGTTACACAACTGTGGGAGAGGCCAGCCGCTGGAACTGATTAAGGGGAGAAGCAACCTGGAATTAAGGAGAAAATTCCTGACAGTGGGGACAATTAACCAGTGGAACAGCTTTGCCTTCAGAGGTTGTGGGTGCTTCATCACTTGCCTGAAATGTTGTAGGATCTCTTGCTTGAGCAGGAGGCTGGACTAGAAGACCTCCAAGGTCCCTTCCAGCTCTATCCTGAATTGAATTGAATTATAAGTAACTCTGGGGTTGTCTGTCATAATGTTGAATGGTCACTGTTGTGGCCCAGCAGGATCCGGTTGAGCTGCTGATGGACTCGGATAGCGAGGGATCATTTGAGTCTGCCCTGGACGATGTGGAGGACCCTGTGCAGGGTTCAGATTCAGAGCAGGGACCAGAGGGGCTGGTTGGCCACCAGGAGGCGCCTGAGGCATGGAGCAGTGGGGAGGATCAAAGACAGTTTGTCCCTGATGCTAGAGTGAGAAGGGCTGAGAAACGAAAGCAGCAACTGCGTAGGCAGGCTCATAGAAGATAATTCAGCACAGGTGGTTGTGGATTGCCCCCCCCCCCACCTAAGAGAGCTTATAGGTGAGGCGTTGGGAGGGGACATTTGCAGGAAACAACCGTTCAGAATTAGCAGTGAAGAAAATCTATGTCTTAGAGCCGTGTTTGATTCGTTGGGAATATCTGGTTTGTTTTTCTTGTATGTGAGTTATCTGGGCCCTCAGTCAAAGGGTTTGTTATCTTGCAATTAAACAGTGGCAAACAGCCAAACCTGTGTTCTGGCTTGTTCACAGGCGTGGCGAGAGGGGGGTCAGAACAGGTCACTAAGTGACCGGTTGTAAGTTGAGGACTACCCATAATGGAGGCTTTAAAGCAGGGGTGTCAAGCACGCGGCCCGTGGGCCGGATCTGGCCGGATCTGGCCCACTATAAATCCAATAAACATAACAATATAGGCCCAGAGTTATCCTGCGGGGCCATTCCAGAGATGGTGAGGGACTAGCCCATGCCACCCTCGTTCCAGCCCCCCTAGCCCTGCCCACCCAGTTGGCCGCAATGATCAGGCCATCAGGCCATCAGGCCATGCTCCCTCCACCCTCCACCCCAAGCCAAACAAAATCCTGATACTTCCCACAATGGGATTAAATTTGACACCCCTGCTTTAAAGTTGGGTGGCCTTTGAGCCAGTCTTTCTCTCTATCACCTCACAATCACAGGATATAGGGTGACAAACTTTCCCGGTCAATTCCTATCACAACCAATAGATCACCACTTGGTTGATGGCAAAAAAGTGGATCCTGCACTTGCAAGAAAATGCTAGGGATTTTTAAAAAAATTAATGTGTCAAACTTCCTTTTTACTCATTTCCTGAGGTTCGGATGAGAAGGCCAGGGTGTCAGCGTTCTAAATACCATGTATGAAATCAACCAGAGACCAAGGCAGAATCATCCTTAAAGTTCCAATTTAATCATACATGCAAGTTAGCACGTCTATGGAATTCCAACTCTGATCTTCTTCCTGGAATTCCACCCAGTTGAAAGTTCATGATCTTATCCCCACACCCACAAATCCATCACATGTTCCAATCATCATCTTCCACGCTGGAATCTACACCCCTCTGCTTCTGGTCAGATGTCGAGGTGCGGAGACAAAAGATGACCTTGAGCTTCTATAAAAGAATGTCAACAATACATTCTACAATCCTACTCCTTTCTATTCCCCCCTCCCAACTACTACACTAATGAAACAGCATAGGAAATTAATAAAAAGATCCTAAAAAGAAACATAACTACAGGCCTGACACAGGGTCTGGTGCCGCTGCAACAGCTTGTCAAGAGAGACCTCTCGGCAATTCTTGTCGAGGGCAACATTTTGCAAGCATTCTAAATCTGAGGAGATTATGTTTTTCTCAGTCCCTGTGCCTAATCAACCGGCATGCAAGCCATTCCTCTTCTCACGTCCATATACGTCCCTCTCTGTGACCTTTCTGAATTCCTCGGCAGAGAGATTTTTGACATTTGGCCTCTTCCAGTTGGCCTCTTCCACCGCTCAGCCTCATGTTTATCAGAGAAACTGTGCATCTCTTGCCGCACTGAGAAGTGATTTAAAAAACAGGCAGATCCAGAGAAATAGGAGCCTTTTTGTGTGTGTGTGTGTTCCTTTCAAGCTCAGGCAGCACCGCTGCATTCCAGGGAGGCAGCAAAGATATCGAACTGTTGATCCTTCAAATGCCTGTGAAAATGTCCAGAAAATTTCATTCAGCTGTTAGCCTTAAAGGAACCTTCAAACCTCAATCAAGAAGTTGCTTGTTCACCTTCGACGCCAGCCAAGCAAGGAAAAATGATGAGGGGATTAAAAAGAAAAAAAAGGAAAACTCAGATGTAGGGCAGTTTTTGAAATGGGGAATGCTTTTTCTTTTTTTAGTTTGTCTTCTAAAAGGAGTTTAAAAAGGAATTTGTTGTCTAAAAAATATCCAAAGACATCTGGAGAGTTAATCTCTTCTTTCACTGCTTCCCTGTTTAAAAGGCTTGCTCCAGTTGTTGTTAGTCTACATAGGGAGTTTCAACCACTATCAGCGACACTCCTTGACTTACAACCAAAATTGGGACCAGAATGTCCATGGTTAAGCAAGGCTGTTACTAAGTGAATCACACCAGTGGTGGGTTGCCAATTTTGTTACTACCGGTTAGGGAGCACGCACGGTTCTGTGCATGCACAGAAGTGGGTGGCTGGTGGAGCCCCCCACCACGGCTACTACTGGTTCGATTGATCCAGGCTGAACCAGCAGCAACCCACCTCTAAATCACACCCAATTTTATGATTTTTTTGCCACGATTAATAATTTTCTCTCTCTATAAAAATGGTTGTGTGTGCATATGTGTTCCAGCATAACTCTCTAACGCCTTGAGCAATTTCAACCAAACTTGGTACACAGATGACTTACTCTCTGGAAACAAATACTGTGGAGGTAAAACACCCCTAAAACCCCTCGGGGTGTGTGGTCTGTTAAGATACAGTCTGTTGTGCCTTACAATGGCTTCTACCGTACTGCTGTAAAATGGCTTCTGTACAGCGCAGTAGAGTTGCTATGGTAACGGTTTCACAGTACTCCACAAAGGGGCTCCCTCTGGTAAAGGGGAAAATCCAACATTAGAAATTAAGTTAGTATCACTTTTCTTGATGCTTCTGGGGAGCACAGGAAAACATTTGGAACTAATTTAATTGTCGCCAAAATCAGGGCTTTTCCTATCTAATACAGTATTAGGATAAATAAATACCTGGGCAAATGCCAGGTTATCAGCTAGTTGTTAATAAAAATGGTGACAATTCACAAGGATTATTAGGTACAAAAAGAGATGCATAGTATTTCAAGCTAAGTGAATCTGCCTTCCCCATTGACTTTAGAAAGTCACAAAACGTGATCACAAACTTCCAAATGTTGATTATGTGACCTCAGGGATTCTGCATTAGTCAGAAGTGTGAAAACAGACATAAGTCACTATTTTCAGGGCTCTTGTAACTTCAAACGGTCACTAAGTGAACTGTTGCAAGTCGAGGACTACCTGTATTGGGTGCACCCAGAAAATGGATTAATGCAGTGACCGAGTTAAACTTCTTGCACAAACTCAGTATTGTGGTATTAGCCTCGTGTAATCCTGAAGACGTTGCCCAGAAGAAGCTCTCCTATCTCACATAAGGAAGTTCATTTATTTGTTTAGTTTGCCAAAAATGTACAAGATAGCAGATATAAGTATGCACGTGGACATGAACAAAGGAAATGAGTATAGATAAATGGGGACAGTAGGGCAGGGACAATAGGCACTTATGCACACCCTCTTTAGAGCTCAGGCGAACTCTTTGGAATGGGGTGAGGTCCACTGTAGACAGTTTAAGGTTGAAGCTGTGAAGGTTTGGGGATGTAACAACGGAGTCAGGCAGTGCATTCCAGGCGTTGACCACTCTATTGCTGAAGTCGTATTTTCTGCAATCGAGTTTGGAACGATTTACCTTGAGTTTGTATCTATTGTTTGCATTGAGGTTGAAGCTGAAGTGATCGTTGACAGGTAGGATGTTGTAGCAGACCATTTTGTGTACTATACTTAGGTCAGAACGTAGATGGCGTAATTTCAATAATACAATACAATAGTAGAGTTGGAATGGACCTTGGAGGTCTTCTAGTCCAACCCCCTGCCTAGGCAGGAAACCCTATACCGTTTCAGACAGATGGCTATCCAACATCTTCTTAAAGACTTCTAGTGTTGGGGCATTCACAACTTCTGGAGGCAAGCTGTTCCACTGATTAATTCTTCTAACTGTCAGGAAGTTTCTCCTCAGTTCTAAGTTGCTTCTCTCCTTGATTAGTTTCCACTCATTGCTTCTTGTTCTACCCTCAGGTGCCTTGGAGAATAGCTTGACTCCCCCTTCTTTGTGGCAACCCCTGAGATATTAGAACACTGCTATCATGTCTCCCCTAGTCCTTCTTTCTATTAGACCAGACATACCCAGTTCCTGCAACCGTTCTTCATATGTTTTAGTCTCCAGTCCCCTAATCATCTTTGTTGCTCGTCTCTGCCCTCTTTCTAGAGTCTCCACATCTTTTCTACATCGTGGCGACCAGAACTGAATGCAGTATTCCAAGTGTGGCCTTACCAAGGCATTTTAAAGTGGTATTAACACTTCACGTGATCTTGATTCTATCCCTCTGTTGATGCAGCCTAGAACTGTGTTGGCTTTTTTGGCAGCTGCTGCACACTGCTGGCTCATATTTAAATGGTTCAGGTTTTCAGGTTGTACAAGCCCAAAATTTTGAGACTAGTGGCGTAAGGGAGGTGAAGGGTGTAAGGTGAAAGGTGAAGGTGTAAGGGAGGTGAAGGTGGCATAAGGGAGGGAGGTGAAGGAGCTTGTCCACAAGCTCCTTTAAAGACAAAGTGAATCCCCCCCCCTCAAAACTCCCTGAATGTAAAAAAAAAAACCCACAATCATTCGGGCAACAGCTGCCTTGCAGCTTAAAATGCAGCTTTGTCAGACCGGTTGTGAGTGTGACCCACAGAGGGAGCCTCTCCTGCCTTAGGAAAGCTGTCCCGATGAATGTGCGTCAGCTGTGCTTCCTCTCTCCCTTCCTTGGGTGTCCGCCAGGCATAAACAGCCTCCTGGGTTGAGTAACAGTCAACATTAGTCCGGCTCCATCAATTCCCGACTCTTCTTGGAAAGACACACACTGTGACTGCTCCCAAAGGCCCAAGCCAGGAATGCTGGCTTAAAAGTCCATTTCCCCCCACTGTGGGGGTATCCCCCGAAAAGGGGAACACAGAAGCCTCAGGCAGTTATCAGACAGCCTGTTGAGACCAATAAAAGATGAGCTTTCCCTTCAGGTTTTCTCAAGAGTCTCTCTGAGGGACACAGTTGGCCTTCCAAGAAGCTGACGATGAGCAAGGTTGAGGTCACTCGGCAACAACCGTCTGGACAAACAGAAAACAGCTTTCTTCCCTGTCACCCGGTGGCCTTGCTGTTGCTATGGAAACAGACTTGAAACGGGTGGGCTTTGGCTGCTGACATTTCAACCTGGGGCCTACTCGGCCCAAATCTGTCTTTGTTGAAGGTCCTCTTACATCCTCTGGATGATATATATTTAATCATATCTACATGTAGTCCTCGACGTACAACAGTTCATTTAGACATCGTTCGGAGTTACAGCGGCACTGAAAAAAGCAACTTAGGACTGTTTTTTTCACACTTAACAACCGTTGCGGTCAAGTGATCAAAATACAGGTGCTTGGCAACTGACTCATATTCACGACGGTCGCAATTTCCCGGGGTCATGTGATCCCCTTTTGTGGCCTTTTGACAAACAAGGTCAATGGGGAAGTCGGATTCACTTAACAACCATGTGGCTAACTTAACATCTGCAGGGATTCACTTAGAACGGCAGCAAGAAAGGTCATAAAATGGGGCCAAAGTCTTTAACAAAGGTCCCATTTAGCAACAGAAATTTAATGTTGAGGCCACCACTTGTCCCCTCAGAGTTACCTGAGTAGTGCAAATGCATGTTCTGCCCTTGGCTTCCTGAGAAAGCATAAATCACAATCTTAGTCTCAAAAACCCTCTTTTACTTATACGGCTGTAAATTAGGGTCATTAACAGTCCTCAAGGCTTCACAAACAGTCTGTGAAGGTTCCGACAGATGTCTGCTTGAATTGCCACAGTCTTTCTGGGGAATGTTGCTAAACAACCACCTTATCTCCCTTGGAATGCTGGACCTAATTGCCAAATGCAGAGCAAAGCCAAACGGAGCACAGAACCGGAGAGAATTTTTCAAACCAGATGAACTAATTGTTTCCTGCAAAAGCTCGCGTCCTGTTCGCTCCTCTTTTATGTCTTATGGGAGGGGCCAATCATCTCCAAGCCTTACTTTCAAGTCGACCTGCTTTCTTAATTGTTCTTGCCTTCTGGCAGCTCTGCACATGCGCGCACTGGGAACAGGCTCCCACTGTTCTTCTGCCTCGCTGATGTCAGACTCTGAAGGCTCCGGAGGCAGCAAATAACTACCAGATGGCCTCCGATGCAGAGCCCTTGTCCAAGCCTTCCCCAGACTCCAGGACTGGCCCATGTTCCTCCCCAACCTCCTCACTGTCCAAATCTGCTGCAAAGCTCTGCTGACGGCTGGTGGGCCACAACAATGCACAGATAAACCTCCAAGCCTCAATGACTCTTAAAAAAATGCAAATGACCAGCTGTCTGCAAGGAATATAAATCCTTCCATTCCACACCATCCAGTCAGAGCTGAAGAAGCTTCATGGATGAGAAGTGAAACGTCTTCAAGGAAAACTGGGTATGTTTAGCTTAAGAGAAAGAGGGACTAGGGGAGACATGATAGCATTGTTCCAATATCTCAGGGGTTGCCACAAAGAAGAGGGAGTCAAACTATTCTCCAAAGTACCTGAGGGTAGAACAGGAAGCAATGGGTGGAAACTAATCAAGGAAAGAAGCAACTTAGAACTGAGGAGAAATTTCCAGACAGTTGGAACAATTAATCAGTGGAACAGCTTGCCTCCAGAAGTTGTGAATGCCCCAACACTGGAAGTCTTTAAGAAGATGTTGGATAACCATTTGTCTGAAACGGTATACGGTTTCCTGCCTAGGCAGGGGGTTGGACTAGAAGACCTCCAAGGTCCCTTCCAACTCTGCTATTGTATTGTATTGTATTGTAAAAACAAGAAAGTCCAGTTGCCTCTTGAAAAAGCACATGTGGGACAAGAGGCAGGAGAGTAAATGAAAAAGCTGCTTGATACCAAGCTCCTGAGGATCCATTCAGATTGTAGCAGGATATGAATTCAATAAATCAAAGAATTTCAATAAATCAAAGAATTTCAATAAATCAAAGAATTGCAATAAATCAAAGAATTGCAATAAATCAAAGAATTGCAATAAATCAAAGAATTGCAATAAATCAAAGAATTGCAATAAATCAAAGAATTGCAATAAATCAAACAATTGCAATAAATCAAAGAATTGCAATAAATCAAAGAAGTGCGAAGAGCAGGATTTCTCAACCTTAGCAACTTTCAGATGTGTGGACTCCAACTCCCAGAATCCCCCAGCCAGCTTTTAGACAGACCACATAGGTAGAGACAGAGATAAAATCTGTTTGTGTGGGCGCTAGATAGATACCGTAATCTGGACTGAATCCCAAACCGAGTGACGGGTATGAAAAGGAGGCTGTTGGGTTCTAAAGAAAGAATGAATGAGGATCACATTGCAAAATCGATACATGATGGAAGTGGGAAAGGCTCAGCAGGAATGGAAATAAGCTTGAGAACATTTTGAGGAGATGAAGCAGAAAGAGAGAGGGGGGTGCTAAGCTTAAAAAGCAAAAGGCAAGTTATGAAGCAACAAATGGAAAGCAGCTGAACTTCGAAGAACCGATAGGTAGGAAAAGTTGAGTGAATTAAATAAGCATATATTGATTTAATTAGGTTTCTTCTTCTTTGCCTTATCTCTAGCTTTATTTTCTTCAGCTTTAGAATCGGAATAGAGCTGGAAGGGGCCTTTGAGGTCTTCTAGTCCAGCCCCCCACTCAAGCAGGAGACCATCTACCTTTTTATACCTGCGGCGGTGTAGGAAGTTAGAACCATCCCTCTCCTAGAAAAATGAAATATTTTAGGAAGTATTAAAAGGACAGAATATTTTCCCTATGCGGGAGGCAGAAACTCACACACCCCTTTGTCAATGGGCCATTAAGGCCTGAGCCAGTCTATTCTACATAACAAAGATCTACCTCCTACAGGCGGAGCCATAATAGGAATCCCAGAATCCTTTCATTACATCATCACCCAACAACAGATTCAGCCAGGCTTGGGATACAGTCAGCCTACAAAGTTATCTAAGACTGCCGCCCCCCGGGAATCTGACAGCCAATGGGATACATTTCTTGTACAGGAACAGGAGACTAGGGTGGAGCCCAGAGAGGACATAAAATCCAGAGACACTCAGCATCTCTACCCTTTTTTTTCTTCAAGGCATGTGATCCCCTTTTTCCCCCAGGACTTCAAGCCTTGTGGTCTTGTCCACCATTAAAAAAATATCTTTCCAAACAGCCGCCATGTTTCCAGTTTTTTTCTCCCCCACTTGGAACTGAACCCAGAAGGATATTTATTTCAACAAGCCCAACATTTCCATTGCTAAATGAGACTCAGCAACAGTTCAACCAAGCTTGGGACTCAAAAGACAGACAGCCTACAAAGTTAGCTAAGGCCCGCTGCCCCCTGGGAGTCTGACCATCAATCAGAATACATTTCTTACACAGGAAGCTCCAAGGCAGGGCCCAAGAGAGGGTATAAAACTCGGCTCTCTCAGCATCTTTCCCTTTTTTCTTCAAGATCTTCAAGACATGTGATCCCCTTTTTCCCCAGGACCTCAAACCACGTGGTCCTGTCCACCATTAAAACCATCTTTTCAAGAAGCCACCATGTTTCCAGGGGGGATAGCTTCCCACAGTATTTTTACAACAGTCTTATAAGGTAGACTAGGAGAAAGACAATGAGTGTCCCAAGGTCACCACATGTTTAGAAATTCTGTTTATATAAAGCATCACACAGAACAAAGTGTACTGTCACCATGTGCTTTACTGCTCAACTATATAACTAAAAGGAAATAGGAAGCCTCTACTTAAAATAGCATAGAGTATATACCATAGATCCAGTCTTTTAATCACTGCCATCTACTGGTTAGTAGTACTGTAGTTGTTGCTTAAAAATACATTCCAACAATGAATGCTAACACCCCAAACTTTGATGACTGAAGGAAGCTTTGAAAGCAAGAACTTCAGTTCTGGTTTCATTTGGCATCCCAGAACTTGCTGCCTGAGATGATGTAGTAAATACAGCACCTTCCCCACCAATCAACCACAATCAACCAAGATATCTTAGCACTTGAAGTAGAAAATCCCCAAAATACCATTCACATTTCCTGGTATTAACTTCACTTTTCATATTCTACACTTCACTGACAGTGATAATCATCGGCTTGAGTAGCCACACCCACCGGCTATGCCCACCCAGCAACTGGGCAGAGAACCGGTTGCTAACATTTTTCAATCCCACCCCTGGGTTGTGTTAGAAGACTTCCAAGGTCCCTTCCAACTGTATTATTCTGTTCTGTTATTTTTATGTGAACCAAGGTGGAACGTATCTAAGATGTTCTTTTTCAAGGTACTGCCTTGGCCTGGGTTCAAGTCCCTCTTATCTGCCCCTTGGCTTGGGAGTAGATCTTCCTCCTGACCTTCAAGGCTGATCCCTTTTTCTTCTACACTCTTTGATCATACAGTTCTCGGCATTAAAATATAACGTATGAATCAAGAACAAACAATAGTGTGCCCCTGGGCATGTCTAAAATACTTTTCCTATTCCAAGAATAACCAACATAAATAGGTGCAATGGGTGGAAACTAATCAAGGAGAGAAGCAACTTAGAACTGAGGAGAAACTTCCTGACAGTTAGAACAATTAATCAGTGGAACAGACAATGCCTCCAGAAGTTGTGAATGCCCCAACACTGGATGTCTTTAAGAAGATGTTGGATAGCCATTTGTCTGAAACGGAATAGGGTTTCCTGCCTAGGCAGGGGGTTGGACTAGAAGACCTCCAAGGTCCCTTCCAACTCTGCTATTGTATTGTAAATGTGAGGTTTACAGAGCTTTCAATAGCAAGAGGAACAGTCCATCATATTCTTAAACATTGGCCCAGAGGTAGTATTCAGCCAGTTCTGACAGGTTCTGGAGAACCAGTAATGGAAATTTTGAGAGTGGGGAGGGAATGGGGATTTTGCAGTATCCTTCCCCCGCCACGGCCACAAATCCACCCCCACAGAACCGGTAGTAACATCTTTTGAATCCCACCACTGCATTGGCCCCTTCTTAAACTTCAGGTCCCATGCTGTCAAGATCCCCACTGCTCCCTTCCCCAATTCTTACGCCTCCCTTCCCTTTCCAGGCTGCAAGTGAACTTTTCCTTTCTCACACTCTTGTTTTCTTGCTCGCCTTTTCCCTGAAGGCCCGTAGACGTATTTTTATCCATGACCTCAGCTCCTGTTGTATTATTCCTGGGATCTGGAACAGGAGAAAGCGTTGACCAGATTCCAGTTGGATCCGCGTCCCCGATGAAAAGGAAGAGAACGTCAATGCATCAGCCGAGCGCGAGAACTCGGGAGAACCTACCCAAAGTTAGATTAGCGTATGGTCGGAGGCTCCATACCGTGTCTTTGGAAACCCCTCGGGGTTTGGAGGGGAGAAATTGGAAAGTTGGACGCTTGAGTTCCCTTGAAGTCAGTAATGAAGAGTTAAGAACATTCAGGAGGGAGAGAAGTGCAGAATGAAAGGAGCTTATTATTTAAGATTATTTTTTCCCCCAGAGATTGCTTTTCTAAATTTGATTCCTTGGACTTTGCATCACTTCAGCCCGCTCCCTGCTAATTATGATCACTGGCCCACAAATAGTACCTTCCTTTTCTCCGGTTTATAAGATGACCGAGTCAGGAGACCGCTGGTTCATAGGCCTCCAAATGTCTGGGTTGACCCCTTTCTCTGGCCAAAGCAAACGCCACGTCCCTTCAAGGGCAATTTTTGGAAATGCTGCCACTGGGGACAAAGGAACCCTTTCTCCATCCTCACTCGGGCCTTTCTTCTCCTCACCCTATAGAGAGCCAAACTGGAGACCAGCGGAGCCCACGCCAGCCAGAATGGGCCCATAGGAAAATGCACACTTGGCTTCTGCCAATGCCAGGTGCCCAATTTATTCTCCAAATGGCACAGGGCCAGGATCTTGCAAAGTATTCTGTCTAGGTGAGGGGAACAAGGAAGTAACTTATGGCATCTACCGAGAAAACTGCCTTTAGGGAAATAACTTTAGGTTTTAAAAAAATTACCAGTACAAGTAATGCTCGACTTATGATCACAATTGGGCCCGAAATTTCTATTGCTAAAGGAGACATTTGTTAAGTGAGTTTTGTCCCATTTTACGACCTTTCTTGACACAGCTGTTAAGTGAATCCCTGCGGTTGTTACATTAGCAACACGGTGTCAAGGTTCCAAATAGCATCCAAAATTAAATCAGAGTCCAAGGCAAAGTATTGCTCAAAGTTCTAGTTTGTTAAGAGAGCCATGTTGGGACATCTGGGAAAACCCGAATCTGAAAGCTTCCCGGTTTCCCCCACCAAGTTGAAAGTTCAAGATCTTGCCCCTACACCCATAAGTCCATCACATGGTCCAATCTCCCACTGCCATGCTGGCAGTTCCACCCATCCAGTTCCAGTCAGGTGCAGAGGTGTAGAGACAAAGGATGACCTTGGCTTTCTAGAAAGGAATTTTGTTTTGGCTACATAGCATCTAACTCCGTACAATCTCCCTCCCATTTTCCCACCATAGAAAAGGCATAGCAGAATAATAGAAAGTGTGGAAGGCCAAAGATCTAAAAGGAATATGGCTGCAGGCCTGACACACGGTTGTTAAGTGAATCTGGCTTCCCCATTGACTTTACTCATCAGAAGGTCACAAAAGGTGATCGCATGACCCCAGGGCACTACAACCGTCATAAATATGAGCCAGTGCCTAAGCCTCTGAATTTGGATCATGTGACCATGGGGACGCCGCAATGGTCGTAAGTGTGAAAAATGGTCGCAAGTCCCTTTTTTCAGTGCCATTGTCACTTCGAATGGCCACTAAATGAACTGTTGTAAGTCGAGGACTACCTGTAGTTTTATCTTGACTGGTGTTCAAGAACATCAATTCTCTTTTGTCAATTCATTGACGCAATGGGGCAAGCTATGGGAAGGGGGCTAGACCCACTAATTGTTCCGACTTAGGCTTCCTTAAAAAGCATGAAGCAAAGTCTTGGTCCTGCAAAAACCTCTTTTATTTACACGACTGTGAATTCCTGTCTTTCACAGTCAGCAAGGCTTGGCAAACAGTCTTTCAGAAGAATATTTATCAACACGAACCTTATCTCATTTGGAGAACTGCCAGATAACTAGTTTCCAAATGCAGGGCAAGGCAACACTTGGCACAGAGTCTCTTATAGTCACAAAAAGAACTTTCCACTCTTGAAACGACCGAAGGAACAAATTGTTTCCTGCAAAAGCCCACTCCCCGTTCGCTCCTCTTTTGTTTCCTACAAGAGGGGACAATCACCTCCAAGGTGTGGGTTTATTCCCACGTCTACCCCACTTTCTTAGTTGTTCTTGTCTTCTGGCAGCTCTTCGCATGTGCACACTGCCTCACTGCTTTCTAGCTCCCTCTCTGTCTCTGATGCAGAGCCCTCGTCTGAGTTTTCCTCGGCCCCAGGACTGGCCAGCTCCTCTGGCCGCCAGCGGGCCACAAAAACGAAGGTCTTTTTTCCCCCAATTATTATTTCAGGGGTCAGCCAATATAGAGGGAAGAGCGAGTAGCCTTGAAGGAGAGGAGAGAGAACCACTACACACCCAACAGTCAGAGAAGAGAGTCTTGACTCAAGAACAGGGGTGTCCAAATTGATTTCGTTGACGGACGCAACAAGGTTGTATTTGACTTTGGGAGGCTGGGGTGAGCGTGGCCAGGGTGGGTGTGGCCAACTCAACGTCACTCGTTTTGGGAATGCCTGTAGTAGCCTGAGCACTCCGCTAGTGAAAACAGGTTCCTGAGCTCCGTTTTCAGCTGCAACCGCCTCCTGCAGCCCTCTGCCAGCGAAAACAGAGCTCGGGAGGGCCACAAGCGTTTTCCCTGGCAGAGGGTTGCAGAAGGCCAGTCTTTCGCTGTTTCCAGGGCGGCCCCACGGGCCAGATCTAACATCCCGCCTGCTGGATGCGTCACATGCTGGGCATGCCCACCCCCAGTTTAGCAAAGGGGGAAAAGTTGCAATACGTCATGTGACTACAACGTGACGCTGTGAGTTTAACACCCCTGGAGTAGAATCCTTTGCAACTCTGTTGTTCTATTCTATTCTATTCTATTCTATTCTATTCTATTCTATTCTATTCTATTCTAGCCCATTCCACCCCACTCCACCTTATCCTATCCTGTCCTAATCAGTGACATTCTGTCCTATTCTGTCCTCCGAATTTCAGGTGATTGGTTTCTTAATCTGATCTACTGCGGTAGTAGTGGATTTGCGATTTGCAGCAGTAACTGCGATTCGCAGCACTAACGGGGTCGCTACCAGCAAGGAATTTGGAGAAGGCAGCGATTCCTTTGGCCAACGTCCCTGCCAGGGCATGTCAATCCCAGCAACTGCCGAAGGCCCCCCTCCCCTCCCGAGGAGAGATGCCAAAAGCTGCATCTTGCCAACGTTTTCCCCCAAATTCCTCCCTCCCCCCCCGACTCAGGTTGGATAAAAACAGGGCCTGCAGTGATTTGGCATGCAGAGGTGAAATATAGCATCCGCCACGAAGAAAATAGACTTCGGCCTCTTGTTCGACCCGCGCTCGATGCCGAGCCATGAATTTAAAAAGTAATGCTTCTGTCCTGTCTAATCTTGATCTGAATAGACAGCATTATAAATGAATTAAATGGGCATTTAAAAAAAAAATGAAGCCTGCTGAAGGCCCCCGTTGGGCTGGGCGGGGAGGAATTGACTGTTTGGCTCATATTATTTACATTGCTATAGTTATTCTGATGTCTGAAAAGTAACCACAACAAATATTCCTAAAATAACCATTTTTTCCCCTCACTGCGGTTTAATTTGAAAGATAGCCAAACTTAAATTTTTCGCAACCTTGTTTTAAATCTCGACCATGTAGACAGCTGCAAAAGCAGGGACTTCTACAGGGAAAAGCAATTAAAATTATTTTAATTTCCAGTATTTGAGGGCTGCCCAGGGGCGAAATGCTACAGGGTTCGGCCTGGTTCGCCAGAACCGGTAGTAAAAAATGCTACCGTTCTCCCGAAACGGTAGCAAAAAAAAAAATGCTTAACAAAGTAAAAAAAAGGTCTGATGATCAGCTGTCCTGCGCGATGGTAGGGATTTTTTTAAACCTTTTTTTTTTAGCATTTGGGATTTGTTTTTGCTCCCAGGAGGCCTCCCTGAGGCCTGATAGGCCATAAATTGGGGGGGGGGGTTGCTGAGAAAGAAGGAAGGAAGGAAGAAAGGAAGAAAGGAAGAAAGAAAGAAAGAAAGAAGGAAGAGAGGGAGGGAGGGGAAAGTGGAGAGGGAGGGAGGACCACAAACCTGGCACTAGACGCAGCTTCAGAGGATACCTTGAAAGAGCACAGCAATCCAGGGCTGGAAGGGACCTAGAGGTCATCTAGTCCAACCCCCTGCTCCAGCAGGACATTGTTAAAGTGAGTTTCTGTCTTCTGACACCCCCCCAGTCACATGACTACATAGCCATGCCCATCCAGTCACATGACACCACCACCACTATCAAGCCGCACCCACAGAAACGGTAGGAAAAAATGTTAGATTTCACCATTGGGGCTGCCACAAAGAAGGGGGGGGGGTGTCAACCTATCCTTCAAAACACCCGAAGGCAAGATAAGAAACAGTGGATGGAAACTAATCAAGGAGAGAAACAACCTACAACTAAGGAGAAATTTCCTGACAATTCCAATAATTAACCAGTGGAAAGGCTTATCTTCAGACGTTGTGGGTGCTTCATCATGGGAGGTTAAGAAGAATCTGGATGGCCGCTTGTTTCAAATTGTACAGTCTCCTGCTTGAGCAGGGGGTTGGAATAGAGGACCTCCAAGCCCCCTTCCAGAACTATTCTGATTGTCCTATCCCAGGCAGCTTCCCCCAAACCTGGTGCCCTCCCAACATGTTGGACTCCAACTCACATCAGCCTTGACCTTCACAACTCTTGATTATGGGAATGTATCACATTGGTAGTGGCCTTAATTCAATTTATGTGGCTGGTTGGGCTTGAAAAGGAAGGGCATTTAGAGAAAAGATTATGGAATGGGAGGGAAGACTCAATGCTTTCTTGCAGGAAGGGTCACCGTTAAAAGGGTGTGATTGGCAGGAATTCAGGAGAGAATTCAGGAGAGAGAAAAGAAAACAACAAAACTTTTATGTTTGTGTAAATCAGTGTTTCTCAAATTTGGTGACTTTAAGTCTTGTGGACTTCAACTCCCAGAATCCCCCAGCCAGCTATGCTGGCTGGGGAATTCTGGGAGTTGAAGTCCACAGGACTTAAAGTCGCCAAGTTTGAGAAACACTGGTGTAAATGTATGAAGGGTCAAAGAGATAGGTTGTCAAAATCTCTGGGGACCCTCAAGATCTTCTGGATGTATCAGAGCAGCAAAACCAACCCTGCGAAAATCTCTCTCTCCCCCCTCTCTCTCCCCCCTCTCTCTCCTCCCCTCTGTCTCTCTCTCTCTCTCTCTCAGTCTCTTTCTGTCACTCTATTTCTCTCTCTGTCTCTCTATCTTTCTCCCTCCCTCTGTCTCTCTATCTCCCTCCCTCCCTCCCCCCCTCTCTCTGTCACTTTCTTCTTTCTCTGTCTCTCCCTCCCTTCCTCTCTCTCTGTCTCTCTCTGTCTCTCTCTCTTTCTGTCACACTCTCTCTGTCTCTCTCTGTCTCTCTCTTTCTGTCACTCTCTCTCTGTCTCCCTCCCTTCCTCTCTCTCTGTCTCTCTCTGTCTCTCTCTCTTTCTGTCACACTCTCTCTGTCTCTCTCTGTCTCTCTCTTTCTGTCACTCTCTCTCTGTCTCCCTCCCTCTCTCTTTCTGTCACTCTATCTGTCTCTCTCTGTCTCTCTCTGTGTGTGTCTCTCTGTCTCTCTGTCTCTGTCTCTCTCTCTCTCTCTCTCTTTCTCTCTGTCTCTCTCTGTCTCTCTCTCTTTCTGTCACACTCTCTCTGTCTCTCTCTGTCTCTCTCTTTCTGTCATTCTCTCTCTGTCTCCCTCCCTCTCTCTTTCTGTCACTCTATCTGTCTCTCTCTGTCTCTCTCTGTGTGTGTCTCTCTGTCTCTCTGTCTCTCTCTCTCTGTCTCTCTGTCTCTGTCTCTCTCTCTCTCTCTCTCTCTCTCTCTTTCTCTCTGTCTCTCTCTGTCTCTGTCCCTCCTTCTCTCCTCCTCCCATTTCTCTCTCTTTCAGTGTTTTAAAAGTGGAAAGGGGAAGTGAAACACTACTTCCTTTTAAGTCTGGCAAGATAGATCCAACAAGAAACACAACCATTATCAGCTAATTCTACTTTCTCATAAAACTGCGCTAACAGCTTGCCAAGCTATATTAACAACATTATCTTCAGACAATGCTGACTCCTTTGGCCAAGAAATGGAGATGAGAGTTGGATACGACTGAACAGGGGAAATCTTTACTATATTTTTTTTTTAAAGGAAAAGGTATCATTTCCCAAATATGAGTATTTGCTAACTGGGAGGGTAGGAATTTTGTTTCAAAAAAGCATATCTTTCAAAATTCACTCTTCAGCGGTACATAAAGACTGGACGGGGCATATAATTTTGTGGAACAAATCTCACCAGAACCATTAATGGTCAGCTTCTACACCTCCCCGACTCCTTCCATTAAACAGTATACAGAGCCTCAGTCACAAGGTGTGATTCAGAAGTTTGCAATCCGTGTCGGGTATATGTTAACAGACAAGCTGTTATTATAACCCAACTGCAGCACGAATGCCAGTAAATGCGTGAATAGTGAAAGGCGCATATTTCAACTGATCCCTCAGCTATATTCTGGCAGAAGACTTTCACAAATGAAAACAGATCTACGTGTCCCTAAGATAACGACATGAGACCAAGAGAAGACTTTCACTTCATTTAGCCTCTCGTATACAGTCCTCAACTTACAACCGCAATTGAGTCCAATATTTCTGTTGCTAAGTGAGAAATATGTCAGGGTTCCAAGTAACACCCCCCAATGAAAGAAGACTCTGAGGCTTGAAGTTCCTCAAAGTTCCATTTTATTAGAGATGTTATAAGGTTTGAGAATACGTTGAGACCCATAGAAGTCTGAGAACACATCCAAGTCACAATGAGCCAAACATGAGACTTAAATGGAGGCTTGAATAACAATCAGTGTTTAATCTTTGATCAAAGTTTAAAGACATGATGGTCAGTCGTTCCCAACATAACCCAAGAGTATATATGCAGGGAAGAATTACACTTCAGAGAAGGTGTGGCTCCTTTTTATACCGTCAAAAACATCATCGCTAGCTTTATCACGCTTGTCTCTTTGCTTTCTCATGATTGGCCATTTGGCCCCTGTTGTGAAGGGCACAGATCAAAGGTGAGATACATTCTTAGGCAGAAGGGGGACAGATCAAAGATGTCAGTTTTACAGCTCTTTACAGCTCCATTCGGGGATAAGTTCTATGCCCATTGATTGCAGATTGATAAGAGTTCAAATGGCAAGGATCACACGTTTTGACATTTGCCAGATATTTTACAGACCCTAATACTTTACAAATACAAGGCATAATATACCGTATTTTTCTGAGTATCAGACGGACCTTTTTTCCTCAAAAAAGAGGCTGAAAATCTGGGTTTTCTTCTTTCTTATACATCGAATACAGCATTTTTTGCCTCCCAAAACGCCGCCCCCTTCACCAAAATGGCCGTGCATACCTTTATGGAGGCAAGCCCTCCCAAGGCTATTCATGCCTTTAAAAAAAAAAGGGCCCATTTTCGCAAAAAACGGGGCTTTTTGGGGAGGTTTGCAGAGTGTAAAAAACTTTGTTTTTTTTTTCCTTTTGGAAAGTTCTTTAACTGATTGATGAGATTTACATTGATCAAGTGCTGTGCCAGCAGAAACAAAGTCTTAACGTGCTGCAGATTGTCAGCGATTTCCTTCTCCAGCACATGGATAAATACACCTGGAAACATCTACCTACCTACCTACTCTCTCTTTCTCCCTCCCTCCCTACTGTATTTCTCTCTCTCTCTCTCTCTCTCTCTCTCTCTCTCTCTCTCTCCCTTTATCTACCTACCTACCTACCTGCCTGCCTACCTACCTAACTATTCTCTCTCCCAACCTACCTACTATATTTCTTTCTTTCTCTCCCTCTCTCTCCCTCTCTATCTACCTACCTACTTTTTAAAAATTTGCCTCTTCAAAACCTTGGTGCATCTTATACTCAGGTGCGTCTTATGCTCTGAAAAAATACGGTATGTGTATTACAGAAAACAAATGTTTCTACTAAATCCAACAAGTTTGTATCCTTATTATTGGCACATCTGGGAAAATCTGAATCTGAAAGTTTCCAGGTTCTCCCCACCCAAAAGAAAGTTCCCTGCCCAGCACCCACATGTCCATCACATGGTCCAATCAGGTACCATCCCCAACTGGAGATACCTCCCAGCCGCCTCATTGCAGTTGCAGGGCAAGATGGCCTTGACTTTCTGAGAAAGAATGTTATTTTGGCTATATATCACCACTCTCTGAATAATCCCCCCCCCTTCATTTTCCCACAGTAGAAAATGTTGGCAGGTCCAAAGTCCCAAATGTAGAAGATGGCTTCCAGGTCTGACAAAATTTGTTAAGTGGGTCGGGTCCCATTGTGTGACTTCTCTTGCCATGTTGGTTAAGTGAATCCCTGCAGTTGTTAAATCAATCATCCGGTTGTTAAGCCAAACTGGTTTCCCCATTGACTTTGCTTGTCAGAAGGTCGTAAGAGGGGGATGACATGACCCCCAGCAGACTGCGACCGTCTTAAGTGTGAGTCCGTTACCAAGCATCCCCTTGTAAATCACATTGACACATTGGGGATGCTGCGACGGTCATAAGTGCGGGAAAATGGTCATAAGTCACTTTTAAGAGCAGTATCTAGGAAACGTATTCCCCATCTTTCCTCTTCGGCATTGGCTCCAGTGGTTGTCCGACTATGAACATGTATTCCAGTCTCATAAAGAATGCAGTCTGTTCTGTTGTCTTAAGCAACAGAGTGACCTGGGAGGAGATGGAAGTGATAGAACAGACTGGCTCTCCTCCATCCTTCTGCTCATCGTCCTCTTTTCTCTCTGTCCAAAACTTCTCTCTCTCCCGCCCCCCCCCCCTCTCCTTCACCACCACCCCACGTTCTCTCCCTCTTTCCAGTCGGTGATCTCATTCTTTTTCGGGGGAAAACATCACGGCCAACACTTTTGGGATTGAAAGAGTCGGTAAAACAGAGGCCAGCAAGCGGTAAAGGGGAGGACTACCAATGTCTGGGACAAGCCATAAAGAGGTCAAGTTGATTTGGTGGGGGGGTTTGAGTTTGTTCTAGTCATGCTTTAGGAAGGGAAGGCATGGGATCAATCTGTAGGGGCCAGAGAAGAAAGCTAACTAGGTCTACCTCAGTGTCGATGTTGTGTGATCTTCAACTCCCAGAAATTCCCCAGGCAGCGTGAGAGAGTTTCCCTTAATCCACTGTTTCTGAACCCTGAAAACTTTAAGATGTTTGGACTTGTATTTGCTGGCTGGGGAATTCTGGGAGTTGGAAGGCCACACATCTTCAACCTGCCAAGATTGAGAAATTGAGAAACCCTGCTGCAGGAAGACGTATTTTCACAAAAATCTGGCAGTATTAAATCATTGTGATCCTCTGTCCGCTTCCAAAGTTCAGAAATCAAATGCTTCGATGAACAAATCCATGCCCGATTTGGGTTTGTATCCACACAAACCCCTGAAGGCAGAACAAGCAGCAATGGACGGAAACTTATCAAGGATAAGAACCAGCGGTGGTATTCAGCAGGTTCTGACCAGTTCTGAAGAACTGGTAGCAGAAATTTGGAGTAGTTCAGAGAACTGGTAAATACCACCTCTGACTGGCCCCGCTCCCATCTATTCTCTGCCTCCCAAGTCCCAGCTGATTGGGAGGGAATGGGGATTTTACAGTATCCTTCCCCTGCCACACCCACCAAGCCACACCCACCAAGCCACACCCACAGAACCGCTAGTAAAAAATGTTGAATCTCACCACTGATAAGAACCAACCTAGAACTAAGGAGACGTGGTGGCTCAGTGGCTAAGACGCTGAGCTTGTCAATCAGAAGGTTGGCAGTTCGGCGGTTCGAATCCCTAGCACTGCGTAGGAGTGAGCTCCCATTACTTGTCCCAGTTTCTGCCAAGAAAGTAAAAATGCAAGTAGAAAAATAGGGGCCACCTTTTGTGGGAACCATGTGCCTTCAGTGTTTAGTTATGCCAGACATCTTCAGACAGCACTGGCTCTTCAGCTTTGAAACGGAGATGAGCACCACCCCTAGAGTTGGGAACAACTAGCACATATGTGCGAGGGGAACCTTTACCTTTACCTAGAACTAAGGAGACCTTTCCTGACAGGGAAAACAATTAATCAGTGGAGTAGCTTCTCTCCAGAAGTTATGAATGTTTCAACACTGGAAGAGATTGAACAATCATTTGTCTGAAAGGGTATAGGGTCTCTTGCTTGAGCAGGGGTTGGACTACAACACTTCCAAGGTCACTTCTAACTCCCTTATTCCATTAAACGCCTGAGCCTGGAATTCATTTAGATTTACAGGATTATTTCTTCTCAATTATTCTTCTGAATGGACCCATCTGCGCATCTCCTCAATGCTCCATGTGTATTTGTTACTACCTTCTGCTACTCAACTCTGGCAGGATACATGCAGGATACATGCCAGCAAGAGCCGATTTCATTGAGGAGTTTGACAATTATGCTGAATGGGACTTAAGAGACATAGACTTTGTAGAAGGTAGTAACATTCGTTACTACCTTCTGCTACTCAACTCTAATCTCCGAAAGGAGATAAATTTAACAATCCAGATCATTGTTGTCGTCCCTAAGGCCCTTTTTCTAAAAGGCAGGTGTCTGGTTTGGCACAGCAACCAAACAGGACAGGTGTAGATTTCAACGGATAGTTAGAACTACAGAAAAAACAATCACAACCAGCCTGCCTTTCATTGAGGATCTGCAAGAACCAGAAAGAAGGCTGAGAAAATACCTACAGACCCCTCACATCCAGGGCATAAACTGTTTCATCTTCTCCCCTCGGGACGCTGCTTATAGGGCATTGGATGCCAAAACAACTAGACACAAACACCCCCCCCCCAATGCTATCACTCTGCGGAACACCTAATTCCCCAAGCACTGTCTTAGGCCTAAAGATATTTACCCATGTAGTAGTAGACTGTATTGCAATTAGCCTTCTCCTCTTCTCAACTTTCTCCTCTTCTCATCTTTCCCCAATACCTTCTCCTATTGGGATCTATGATTTATCACATTGTTGTATCTTATGATTAATGATTGCAACTATGATCTATGGCCTGTCACTGTTGTTTGTATGTACACTGAGAGCTGATGCACCGGAGACAAATTCTTTGTGTGTCCAATCACACTTGGCCAATAAAGAATTCTATTCTATTCTAAAGGCCTATGGAGATTCTCAGTCCTCCAAGTCATGGCTGTCTCAAAGTTCCTTTTCCTAAAAGGCAACTGGATTCTCTTGGGTTTTTTTTTTCTTTGAAAAGGTTTTGCTGAAATACCCTAAAATACGATGACTCCCCTGGACTAGGACAGAGATAGATACTACCTCAAAGTGTACCCAGGGCTGCTCAAATTATTTGGACATCCGAGGCTGAAAAAATGACACATCAACTCTTCCCTTCTTGGGCATTAAACTAATAATGAATGAAATAATTGATAAGGAGTATTGAATCAGACCCCAAATTTGCCCCCTGAGGTTACTGAGTCACTCTAATTCGGTTTTTCTGAATCACCGCAACTTGAAGATGTGCAGACTTCAACTCCATTCAGCATGGCTGGCTGGGAAATTCTGGGGGTTGAAGTCCTTCAAGGGGCCAAGATTGTGAAACTTTGCTCTCATGCTAGAACCGCCTTTGGAAATTAATGGCTGCAAGATTGAAGGAGGGCCAGAATGGCTGCTGACTCAGACCGAGGCCACTTCAAGTCCATGATCCTTTCAGAGATAAGCAGCATCTCAAATCACTGAGATTGCATTGAAAGATTCTGGCTGTTGGCTGCAGATAAATCTTCTGTTTGTTAAATAAGATCACATAAATCTTTAAGCTTCACTGCAATTGAAGGCAGCGAATTCTGCAATATGTTTTATTCAGTCATTGCCTGGATGACCTAACCTTATCTACATACAATCGTACTGTCAGGATTCCAAGTAACATACCTACCCATGTACTTGTTGGCTTACACGTCAAAGAATGTGGGCACAAAATTATCTGCTACAATGTCCTACCTGTCAATGACCACTTCAGCTTCAACCGCAACAATACAATACAATACAATACAATACAATAGTAGAGTTGGAAGGGACCTTGGAGGTCTTCTAGTCCAACCCCCTGCCTAGGCAGGAAACCCTATACCGTTTCAGACAGATGGCTATCCAACATCTTCTTAAAGACTTCCAATACATGAGCACCCAGTAGATACAAACTTAAGGTAAACTGCTGCAAACTCGATTGCAGAAAATACGACTTCAGCAACAGAGTGGTCAATGCTTGGAATGCATTGCCTGACTCTGTGGTTTCTTCCCCAAACCCCCAAAACTTTAACCTTAGGCTGTCTACCGTCGACCTCACCCCATTCCTAAGAGGTCTGTAAGGAGCATGCATAAGTGCACCAATGTGCCTACCGTCCCTGCCCTAATGTTTCTTTTTATTCACATCCAAAATCATGTTTATACTTATATATGTTATCTAATACATGCTTGACGAAATAAATAAGTTTAAAAAAATCTGAGCTCTTCGTTCTTACGTCTGTGATTTCCAACTGCACTGCTGTTCCTTTTCCTTGCAATTCTGTTATTAATTGTTTTTTTTTGTTCGTTGAATAAAATAGTGTTTTTAAATTGCTGTAAATTATCATCTCGGCAGGATCTCAGCCAGGCTGGATTTAAAAGCTATGTTGGACCTGGCTTAGTTGGATGAAAATAAGCTTACTTAGATGATTTGTAACCTCTGCTATTTCCTTCCTACTTATAGTTTTTTACAATTTTGACAAAGCAAATCTATTAAACAGGCAATGATGCAATAGATGCGTACTGCCTCTTTTAATTAATCTGTTGTTTTAATCTGGTGTATTGACTTAATCTGAGGTTTGCTGAATTAGTGCCAAAGCTGGCCATGAAATTTTCATCTCCTCTCTATTTTTTTTTAAAGAAGGGTTGTTAGTAGCCAAGATATTATCTGTAAAGGACCAAACGCTTGGACGTATTGGAAGTACTTTAGTTACGTTTGGACGCAAAAGCCTTTAAATGCCGGAGAAGACATGTTACCCTCCATTTCAAAGAATGTAATATCTGGGTGTGTTTGTGTGTGTTTGTATGGGTGTGTGTAGTTGTGAATAAGTGAGAGAATGAGACAGAGCAAGGATTGGTTATTTGAATTAGCCAAAGCAGCCAAAAAAAACCCAATATCAAATCCATGAACTCATTTAATTTATGGTATTTGTATCCCACAAATAGTATACAGCTTACAATAGAACACAATTACATAATTCAAATGACAAGAGAGGCACACTTAAAACCACAATGAAAAAAAGAGAACTTTCTGAAACTCAAGAGCTCCAGAAACTTAATCCACTTGTGGTCAAACACATCATTCGATTTCAACACAGCTTTCTGGTTTGCTAGATCTAAATTGCAGTGATCATTTGGATGACAACACTTAAGAAAATTAAAATTTCTTTCATCGTTTGAGATACAAGGAACCTCCAAAAAGGTTACTTAGGAGCCAGTTCCAAAATTCCAATGACCTCCCTCCGTCCTGTGACTAAAGTTTTGATATTCAACATCTGGTCCATATTTCTGGCTGTTTGCAACATCTTGCTGTCGTGTGACCAAAACCTATGAGATTTTTGTCCAAAACTGGCTTTTACTTTTCAGTTTTTGGCAAAAATGCCCCATAGTGAATGGTGGGTTCAATGAAAGTTTTGGTGTTCACTCAACGACCACAGGGTTTGCTTTACAACTGCTGCATTCTCTTAGCAACAACCCCCCCCCAAAAGGTCATAAAATTAGGTTGATCATGTGATAACTGCAGGCTCAATTACAGTTGTCAATTGAGGATCACCTGCAGTTAATTTCTTATGTTGGAAGTTCAAGTCTCCATAAAGTTAGAGACTGGAGATAAGAGAATAAGAAAGTTGGAAGGGTCCTTGGAGGTCTTCTAGTCCAGCCCTCTGCTCAAGCAGGAGATTCTATACAATTTCAGACAAATGGCTCTCCAGTCTCTTCTTAAAAACCTCCAGTGATGGAGCACTCACAACTTTTGAAGGCAAACTGTTCCACTGTTCTAATTGCCAGGAAATTTCTCCTTATTTTTATATTGGTTTTCTCTCCTTGATTAGTTTCCATCCCTTGTTTCTTGTCCTGCCTTCTGGTGCTTTGGAGAATAAGTTGACCCCCTCTTCTTTATGACAGCCAGTTGAATACTGAAATATTGCTTTCATGTCATCCCCTACTTCCTTCTTTACTCTAGACTAAAAGGTAAAGTAAAAGTTCCCCTAGCACATATGTGTTAGTCAGTGATGTGCAGTCAGGGGAGGCAGGGGAGGCAGAGTCGCACCGCTCTCATCATGAAAATAAAATAAAAATATTCCGGGAAGCCGTGAAAGTGGCTGGGAGAGGCGCGCGGCTTGGTTTAGCCTCCCTGGACATCTCAGCAGCAGCCCCAAGTGTGCCGATCTCGCCATTTTTTGCATTGGGCGAACCCGGGATCCTTGCAAGGGGAATGGGACCATGTGTGCAGGAGGCTCCTCAGCTCCAGCCTCAAGTAGCGCAGCCACGGTCCCCTTCATGTTGGCTCAGGAAGGAGGGGAATGGGACCACGTGTTCAGGGGAAGGGGATCGTGGCTGTGCTAATCTGATGCTGTGCGATGATGTTACCTAGGCATTTTTTGCATCGGGCGAGGCCTAGGTAACATCATCATCAGTGCTAGAAGGGGGGGTGGGGAAAGGAGGAGAAAGGAGAAGTTTCTCTTCTCAGAAATGTCTTCTCAGTGGAGCTGCGGCAGCCTGACTGCCTCTTTCTGACATTTCTGAGAAGAGAAACTTCTCCGTTTGGGCTGCGCCCGTGTGATCGGAGCAACCACGCGGTTTGATGACGTCACCAGCCTCACCAGTCATAAACCTCACCTTACGTCACTGTTGCATAAAGACACGTAGTCAGTACCTATGGCCCAAGACAAAAGGAGAAGTAAGACCCCATCTCCTTATAAGGCTTTTTTCCTCAAGGTAACCAATAAGAAATGAGTTAAGTGTTTCCGTGTTACGCTGCCTTTGAGAATGTATAAGAACGTGTGCTTCAATAATGAAGGTTGTTCAGAACTTGCAATGCTAGCCATGGGCTAGCTTTCTGAACCTGGCTGCTAAATAAACTCTTCCTGTATCCTGAGGAGTCTAAGCCTGCCATTTTTTGCAACAATTCGGCCGGCATGACTAAACGGCAAAGGCGCACGGAACTCTGTTACCTTCCTACTAAAGGTGGTCCCCGTTTTTTAACTTGCATTTTTACGTGTGTTTGAACTGCTAGGTTGGCAGAAGCTGGGAGAAGTAAAGGGAGCTCACTCCGTTACATGGCGCTAGAAATTCGAACCGCCGAACTGTGACCCTTCTGATCACCGTGTCCCTTAGACTGGCCACACCCAATTCCAGCAACCGTTCTTCATATGTTTTAGTCTCCAGCCCCCTAGTCACCTTTGTTGCTCTTCCCTGCACTCTTTCTAGAGCCTCAAGATCTTTTTTACATCGCGGCAACCAAAACTGAATGCAGTATTCCAAGTGTGGCCTTACCAAGGCATTATAAAATGGTATTAACACTTCACGTGATCTTGATTCTATCCATTGTTAATGCAGCCTAAGATTGCATTGGTGGCAGCTGAAGTAATGGCTCAGGGGATTTTGAAGGACAAGATAACGTGATTGTGCAATGCTGAAAGGTGTTCAACTACAGGTACCTGCCTATTTTCTTCTCCAATGAAGAGTTTTCTTTTTTGACTTCCTTCGTAGAGGCTTTAGAATTGACTCGGCATTCGTTTTATTTTTTTTAATGCAATCCCAGAAATTAACTTTCAGCCCTGTGCTGGAGCAACGTGTGTGTTCCTCTTTTCAATACGTCTTCCTTTCGCTTAAGACTCCCAAGCCACCTGTTCTTTTTAGAGAGCTCCCTTCAGGATCTCCTCCTGTTGATTTGAATGGAAACTGAACCGTCTAATCCCTTTTTAAAACCTTCTCAGGCACGAGGGCTGTCACCACATTCTGTAGCAGCAAATCCCATCAGCCAAGTCCTTTGTTGTGGGAGGAAAATCCTTTGTTCTAATCAAGTTCATACCAGCCCCACTGAAGATCAAGAGAGGGAGTAAAAGACAACTTACCTCTCCAGTTTGAAGATGGGCAACTTATGGGACGGCAGAAGGAAGGACCCCAGCAAGTCAAGGAGCAATGCAAATTCAATCCAATCAGCATTCTTGGTTTTTTTTTCCCCTCACTGGGCCTTTCCTTTGCTTTAAACTCAATTAAGCTTTAGTGAAGAACTAGCTGATAACCCGGCGTTGCCCGGGTATTTATTTATAGGGGGAAAATAAATACGTATTTATTTTCAGACCAAATGTAATTTCTAATATTGGAGTTTTTCCCCCTTACCACAGGGAGCCCCCTTGTGGAGTATTGTGAATCCATTACCATGGCAACTCCACTGCACTCTACAGTAGAAGCCATTTTACGGCAGTATAGTAGAAGCCATTTTAAGACACAACAGACTGCATCTTAACAGAACGCACACCCTGAGGAATGTTAGGGATGTTATGTGTGTCTTACCCCCACAGTGTTTTTTTCCCCAGAGAGTAAGTCATCTGTGTACCAGGTTTGGTTGAAATTGCTCGAGACGTTCCAGAGTTATGCTGGAACACACACACACACACACACACACACACACACACACACACACACACACACACAGCCATTTCTCTCTCCCTCCCTCCCTCCCTCCCTCCCTCTCTCTCCCTCTCTGTCTCTCTCTCTCCCTCCCTCCCTCCCTCCCTCTCTCTTTCTGTCACTCACTCTCTCTCTCTGTCTCTCTCTCTCTATGTCTCTGTCTCTCTCTCCCTCCCTCCCTCTCTCTCTCTTTCTGTCACTCTCTCTGTGTGTGTGTGTGTCTGTCTCTCTCTCTCTATGTCTCTGTCTCTCTCTCCCTCCCTCCCTCTGTCTCTCTCTGTCTCTCTGTCTCTCTGTCTCTGTCTCTGTCTCTGTGTCTCTCTGTCTCTCTCTCTCTATGTCTCTGTCTCTCTCTCCCTCCCTCTCTCTCTTTCTCTCTCTCTCTCTCTCTCTGTCTGTCTCTCTGTCTCTCTCTCTCTCTCTCTATGTCTCTGTCTCTCTCTCCCTCCCTCCCTCTCTCTCTTTCTGTCACTCTATCTCTCTCTCTCTGTCTCTCTCCTGAGGGCTCCTTGCTGCTGTCTGAAGCGGGGTGTTTTTTCCAGACATTTCATTACCCAAACTAGGTAACATCATCAGTGCTAGTGACATCTAGCACATGCTAACACGGAAGGTGTTTCCTACTTTGGGTAATGAAACGTCTGCAAGGAAACAACCCAGCTAAGAGAGCACCAAGGACTCCTCATGTCAACCCCGAGCTACATTTATTCTCCTTTATTGGTATTATAGTTTTCATACTTCTGGCCCTAACGCGGTTTGAAACTCTGATCATTGTAGTTGAAAGGACCAATGGGGCAAAAGAGGAGCTAAATAATTTCCCCTTCTTTACGATTATGTATAAATATTTTCTTGAAAAAATAAAGAAACCTGAAAAAAGGCCAAATCTTGTTAGTAATTCTGTTTATATATAGCACCACAGAGCTAGCAAAGAGTGCAGTCACCATGTGCTTTACTGCTCAACTGTTTTTAACTGGAACAGGAATCAGGAGACTCTACTTAGAACAAAAGAGCATCTACCATAGATCCAGACTTATAAACACTGCCCTCTACAGAATACTATTGTAGTTGTTGCATAAAAATCCATTCCAACAAGAAGTTCCAACAAATCTGAAAGAGGTTCATAAACATTGTTGTTTTTATTGTGTAGATTTACAACTTTGTATACATAGGAAAATTCAAGAGCAAAATCAGGAAAATAAATAATGAAATTAAATCTATTTAAAGGATAGTTTTGTGAAATAAAGGAGTGTCCTTTATAACAAAGGATGTATAGTCACCATACATTTCAGCTGAGTAGATCTACTGAATACAAGTAATCCTTCCCATTACCGTCCGAAATAAGTTGTAAGTCATATCGGTCATAAAATAGGTCAGCCATGTGACTGACCCAATTTTATGATCTTTTTTGCAGTGGTTATTAATTGAACGCCACGATCATTAAGTACACTCATCGTTTGCTGTGTAGCAATAGCAATAGCCCTTAGATTTATATACCACTTCGTAGTGCTTTACAGCCCTTTTTAAGCAGCTTACAGAGTCAGCCTATTAACCCCCAACAATCTGGGCCCTCATTTTACCCACCTCGGAAGGATGGAAGGATGAGTCCACCTTGAGCCTGGTGAGATTCGAACTGCCAAATTGCAGGCAGCCGGCAGTCAGCAGAAGTAGCCTGCAGTACTGCATTCTGACCACTGCGCCACCGCGGCTCATGTAGGTTTGCCGAAAAGAAACAAACAAAACTGATGTCAAATTCAATCATGGGACCACAGGGTTCTAGAAAGGGCAATAAGTACGGTTGTGTTTAATGAATGCCCAAAGAGTAGTCATGTGACTGCGGGAGGCATGTCTGTCGGAAGTTCAGATCTTCATCGTAAATCCACTTTTGGGGTCCTTTGTAACTTCCAATGGTTGCTGGGTGACCTCTTGTAAGCCAAGGACTACCTGTAACCAACCCTAAGTACCGCAGCCTTATCAGTTCTGGAAGAGAAGGATGAGGTTTGCAGAGGCTGTTCCATTCCCATCCTGCAAAGAGGGAGGATCTGTACTCTTCTCTATATGATAACATTACAGACATTACATTACAGACCGTCAGTGGCTCGGCTTACGGCCACAACTGAGCCCAACATTTCTGTTGTTAAATGAAACACTTTTGCCCCATTTTGCGACTTTTCTTGCCACATTGGTTAAGTGACTCACTGTACTCATTGATAAGTGAGTAACCCTTAAGGCAGGGGTGTCCAAACTTGGGAACTTTAAGACTTGTGGACTTCAACTCCCAGAATTCCCCAGCCAGCTGGCTGGGGAATTCTGGGAGTTGAAGTCCACAAGTCTTAAAGTTCCCAAGTTTGGACACCCCTGCCTTAAGGGAATCTGACTTCCCCATTGACTTTGCTGGTCAGAAGGTCGCAAAAGGGGATCCCACGACCTTGGGACACAGCAGCGGCCATAAATATGAACCAGCTGCCAAGGCTCTGAATTTTAAGGTGACCAACCGTCCTCCTTTAGGGAGGACAGTCCTTCTTTTGTAAGTTCTGTCCTCCCTCGAAAAGTGTCCTCCTACATGTCCTCCTTTTTGATATTTGAAGGCTAATCTGTTGCGTTTTATGTGATGTATTTTATTAAACAGTTTTTAATGGTGTTTTTTTTACTTCATCACAAGTATATTGAACAGATATTGAATCTTGTGTTGAATTTTTATCTAAAGAAATGCTAGACATTAAAATAGACGACAATTGTCTCTTTGAAGAAATTAGAAGAGTGAATGTATATTTAAATTCTGAAAAATTAATACAATGGGAAAATCAACATGTTGAAATTGATAAAAGATGGGTGGATATTTTCAGCCATTTCAAAAATGAACATATTCCATGTGAACATTTATTTATACTTGTTCAATTTACGTTGTGCTGCCCTGGAACATTCAGTTGAAAGAGTTTTTTTCAATTGCCAATGATTTTTGGACAAGTGAGAAATCGAGATTGAATGTTGATACTCTAGCTGCAGCACTTGCCGTAAAATTCAATATGAAGGATATTTCTTGTTCAGATATTTCCAATATATTGTTAGAAGATGATACATTGACAAAAATATTAATTCAATAGAAAAGTACTCATTTAAATAATAATTAACAGGCATGTAAGCATAATTACAATATAAAATGTTGCCAATGTTTTTATTATGCATATATCATATTTTAGTGTATTATTGTTGCAATGAATAAAATATTTCTTTTCTTTACGATATATTTTTTCCAATTTATTTGTCCTCCTTTTCATTGTAAAAAAGTTGGTCACCTTAGCATTTTGGACAATAAAACGTGTTTTGTCCTCCTTTTCACTGTAAAAAAGTTGGTCACCTTATGAATTTGGATCCCATGACCACGAGGAGGCTGCAGCGGTCGTAACTGTGAAAAATGGTCATATTTTTCAGTGCTGCTGTAACTTCGAACGGTCACTAAACGAACTGTTGTAAGTTGAGGACTACCTGTATTCATGACAGAGAAGAGCTCTTAGACAAGACCCAGAGGGAGCCATGGCAAGGCAGAGAGGAAGAGAGATGTTTATGTGTCATGTTGAATTGTGGAGACTCTGGAAAGAGTGCAGAGAAGAGCGACAAAGATGATTAGGGGACTGGAGACTAAAACATATGAAGAACGGTTGCAGGAACTGGGTATGTTTAGCTTAAGAGAAAGAAGGACTAGGGGAGACATGATAGCAGTGTTCCAATATCTCAGGGGTTGCCACAAAGAAGAGGGAGTCAAGCTATTCTTCAAAGCATCTGAGGGTAGAACAAGAAGCAATGGGTGGAAACTAATGAAGGAGAGAAGCAACTTAGAACTGAGGAGAAACTTCCTGACAGTGAGAACAATTAATCAGTGGAACAGCTTGCCTCCAGAAGTTGTGAATGCCCCAACACTGGAAGTCTTTAAGAAGATATTGGATAACCATTTGTCTGTAGTGGTGTAGGGTTTCCTGCCTAAGAAGGGGGTTGGACTAGAAGACCTTCAAGGTCCCTTCCAAGACTGTTACTCTGATCCAAAGTTTTGATAGATATAAGGACAGCATTCAGAGTCCGGATGCAACCGGTGAAGGAGGGTAGAGGAGAACCAAAAGAAGAAGATACTGTGTGTCTCAGTATATGTCTCTGTTATATGTTTGTTTTGTCCACATATTTATTTCGTATGTTTCATTGTACGCCGCCCCGAGTCCTTCGGGAGAGGGCGCGGCTAAGAAATAAATATATTATTATTATTATTATTATTATTATTATTATTATTATTATTATTATTATTATTATTATTATTATTATTATTATTATTATTATTATTATTATTAAAAAAAGAAAAAGAAAAAGGCCAAGAGTGTTGGAAGAAGAGGCCTTCCCAAGCATCCTTCTTCCTCGAATGCCAAGATGGTTATCAGCCATTCCCATGTATGATCTCATGGCAATTGTGTCAGGCGCTGCTGCTCGCTGATTCCAAACCAAAGAGGGAGTGAATGAGTTTTGGGTGTGGGTTTGTATGTGTGCGTTGCACACACACACACACACACACACACACACACACACACTTGTGAGGCACATATGCTTGCTCTCACGCCAGGGCTGCTCTGAGCCAGGAAATCCGATGGCCAGAAGGTTGTCTCCTCCTCTCTCCAGGGCAGAGACGCCGTCAAGAGAGAGAACGAAGGAGTGAAACAGTCGGCCGAGGCAGCAGCGAGTGACGGAATGTTCTCTGTTCCAGCCTGAGCATCCAACTTTTTGCAAGTAAGACGGGGAACCTGCAAGGAGTGGATACTGCGGAGGGCAGGGAGGGTGACAGAGGAAATCCCATTTCACCGTAAAGGAGGGAACTTGCAAAGGGTCATTATGGAGATTTTTTTTTGGGTAAAGTGATGAGTTCCTGGGCACAATGGGACATGGCAACAAATGAAAAGGTACTATAAAGCGTTGATGGAGTAAGATCAAGACCCGGAGAGGGAGATCCAGATGTTTGAGGCACAGATGTTAGCTCTCTTGCTTTCTTTTGTCTAATCAAAGTGACATTTGTGTGAAGAGAGCCAGAGAGCGCTACATTAGGATGATGGATAGAGAAAATGTTTGAGTGAGAGGAGGTGAAGAGAGACAGTGAAAATGAGCACAGGGAAAGGAAGTTTGAAGGCTCCACAAATTAGCAAACAGAATTCAGCCTGGGGTACCTGATCGAGCCCAGAGCTAGCCTAAGGAACTGCCATTTGCAAGATATGTTAATCTAGTGAAGATGAGCTTTGAAATGTGGATGGAGAACATTTGATGTTCTGAAGCTATCCGCAGTCCCAGCTAAGTGGAACTGGACTGGTCCTATTTGGGAAATGAGGGGACATGATTGGAGTGTTCCAATATTTGAAGGGCTGCCACAGAGAAGAGGGGGTCAACCTATTCTACAAAGCACCTGAAGGCAGGACAAGAAATAATAAATGGAAACAAATCAAGCAGCCTAGAACTAAGGAGAAATTTCCTGACAGTGAGAACAATTAATCAGCGGAATGGCTCACCTCCAGAAGTTGTAGACGCTCCATCAATGGAGGTTTTTAAGAAAAGATTTTACAGCCATTTGTCTGAAATGGCACAGGTTCTCCTGTATGAGCAGGGGGTTGGACTAGAAGACCTCTAAAACCCCTTTCAACTCTGTTATTCTGCTGTTCTGTTATCCTGACTTTCCAGGCACTTTTCTGAGATTAGAACTTCCAGGAGCATCTAATTTGTAGTATGAAGGCAGATCTAATCTCAAAGGTGTTGGTTTTTTAAATGTTCTTTTTGATTCAGATTAAGTAGAATAATCTAATTTGTGGGGCGAGAGAGACAGAAAAAAAGAGCAGACGCAAAGCGGAAGATATTTTGTAGTAATTAACTGCATTTATTTATGCGGTAATTGTACTGTATAAATATGAGCAGTTATCAGTTACAGAGAGAGCTCAAAATCAGAAGTATGGTAGCATCCTTTCAAATGAACATATTTAATTCAAAGGCATAAGATTTCATGACTTTAGTAAGGAAATGTGCGGTAGCTGGTGATAGATGCTGTCTTTGAATAAAATGTATCAATATTTATTTGTCTGAACAATATCAAACTCTTTCTGTGTTATGGCTAAGCCTGGCTTTTCTATAAATATAGATAAAACCGTAAATTTGCTTGGATGGAGTTAAGTTAGCAGAGTTATAAAAAGGAAAGAGAGGGAAGAAAGTGGAATAGAAGGAAGATCAGTTTGAATATAAATACAGTTTGCCCCAATTTCCTAAGGGACACGGTGGCTCAGGGGCTAAGACACCGAGCTTGTCAATCAGAAAGGTCGGCAGTTTGGCGGTTCGAATCCCTAGCACCGCATAATGGGGTGAGCTCCTGTTACTTGTCCCAGCTTCTGCCAACCTACCAGTTCAAAAGCATGTAAAAATGCAAGTAGAAAAATAGGAACCACCTTTGGTGGGAAGGTAACAGCATTCTGTGTGCCTTCGGCATTTAGTCATGCCGACCATATGACCACGGAGACGTCTTCAGACAGCACTGGCTCTTCGGCTTTGAAATGGAGATGAGCATCGCCCCCTAGAGTCGGGAACGACTAGCATATATGCGCAAGGGAAACCTTACCCCAATTTCCTCTGTGCCACTAAGTTTTTAAAAATATTGACAAAAGAATACTAGAAGCTGGAAAGAGAGAAGAGGGAAAAACCAATGAAAATAGATAAGTGAATCCGTGTTTCTCAAACTTGACAACTTTAAGATATGTGGACTTCAGCCCCCCAGAATTCCCCAGCTAGTTCACACATCCCAGCTGGTGGCTGGGGAATTCTGGGAGTAGAAGTCTACATATCTTAAAGTTGCCAAATTTGAGAAACATCAAGTTAGATAGACCAGCGTGTAAAATGGGATCCTAGATGGTTTTTGAGCTTAGTTGTTTTCTTGCTGTCGTTTCATTACCCAAACTTGGTAACATCATCAGTGCTAGCCACTAAAGGACCAAGGTCCCCTTAGGTCAACCCTGAGCTACACATATTCTCCTTTTTGGATAGAACGTTACTTCCTAAGCCCTTTTCTTCATCAGCCAAAATCACATATCGAAAAGTCATTGCCTAAATACAATACAATAGTCGAGTTGGAAGGGACCTTGGAGGTCTTCTAGTCCCTAAATGTCTCCGTTGTGGTTGGGCAAAGGATTTGAATGTTGTGACTGAAAGAAAAAAATTAATTTTACCTCATTTGGGATCATTTACCCGGGTTTGGGAAGCATTGAGGTAGAAGAGAGCAGAGGAAAATGACAGGCAACTGCTTAACAGGACAGAGATGGGAAGAGCACATACGACTCCAAATCCCATCATCCCTGACCACAGGTCAGAGGATCACAGAAAAAGAAATTGAGGAAGAGATGGAGAGCCGCCAGTGAGGAGAAAAAGTGAAGAGCGCTAAAATAAGATTTGAAAGATATGATCTTTTAGAGGCAGAGCTAGGCAGGGGGAGAAAGATTGTAAAATTAATTTTAAAAGCGAGCAGAATATGTGAGAGGATCCCCTTGAGGGTGGATCGGCTAATAATGCAAAAAAGACCATCAAAATCCAGAAAAATGACATATCAGGGAGATGGAGAAGAAATTAATATCTGTATTAATTTGTGGTTTGCAATAAGACTTGACCGGGTCTCATACAGATGAGTAAACTTCCTCTTAGTAACAATAACAGATCTAGTAGTAATAATCCCCAACTCTTTGTTTTTGAGCTCAGTTCCTGCTGATTGCAAACTTTCTGTAGCAATGACATATTGTCGTTTGCCACCGCTTGTACCAGAATGCTTTTTTGTCTCAGTCTTTGGATTTCCTGGTGGCCCCTCATCCCAGGATTAAACAGATCTGATCCTCTTGGCTTTTTCTAAAATCAGTCCGCCTAGCTGGATCTCCCATCATTCAGTCAATATGGACTATTGGAAGTGATCTCTGCATCATAAGAGAGCTAAGAGTTGGTGTGAAGGGCAGAGTGCTTCCTCTGCCAGTCCCTGGCTAATTAAAAATCATTTTTTTTTTGCAGTCACTCTTCTAAGCTTAAACTCTTCTAGGCTTTTGCTAGTAATTTTTCTGGATTTAAAGGCTGGAGTTTCGCTAGCATTCCTTCATTATGAGGAGGTATTTTGAGTCTAACACAACTCAGCTGGCCGGGGAATTCTGGGATGTTGAAATCCACACATCTTAAACTTGCCGAGCTTCAGAAACACCGTTCCACGTGAATGTGAAACTTTTTAACAGATTAACAGAGTTGGAAGGGACCTTGTAGGTCATCTAGTCCAACCCCCCCTCACCGAAGCAGAAGACCCTACACCATTTCTGACGGATGGCAGTCCAGTCTCTTTTTGATGAAGCTTCAGTGAGGTAGCTCCCACAACGTCTGAAGACAAGCTGTTCCATTGGTTGATTGTTCTCACTGTCAGAAAATTTCTCTTTATTTCTAGGTTGAATCTCTCCTTGATCAGTTTCCATCCATTATTCCTTGTCTGGCTTTCAGGTGCTTTGGAAAATAGCTTGACCCCCCCCCCCTCCTCTCTGTGGCAGCTCCTCAAATATTAGAAGACTGCTATCATGTCACCCTTGGTCCTTCTCTTCAATAATCTAGCCATGCCCAGTTCCTGTAACTGTTAATCATGTGATTTAGCCTCCAGTCCCCTAATCCTCTTTGTTGCTCTTCTCTGCACTCTTTCTAGAGTCACAACATCTTTTTTTATAGTGTGGTGACCAAAACTGGATGCAGTATTCTAGGTGTAGCCTTACTAAAGTTTGATAGAGTGGTATTAGTACCTCATAGATTGGTATTAGTGCCTAACTTATTCTGATCCAGCAAAGCAATTTACTCTCAGTGGATAGAGGTATTTGCAAATGGATGGGGTAGGAGAAGAGGGACTCCTCTGTGTAATACAATACAATACAACAGCAGAGTTGGAAGGGACCTTAGAGGTCTTCTAGTCTAACCCTCTGCCTAGGCAGGAAACCCTATACCATTCCAGACAAATGGCTATCCAACATCTTCTTAAAAACTTCCAATGTTGGGGCATTCACAACTTCTGGAGGCAAGCTGTTCCACTGATTAATTGATTAATATTTGCCAGATATCTGGGAACAAGTGGTTCAGCTTAACTGTCTGTAAAGGTGTTGCAAAGTTTCCGTGCCTTATTCTCAAATCCATGCCAAATAAATGAATTATTATTAGTTGCCCATCATGATGATGATTTGTTAAAGGTCAATGTAAAGATTCCCCTTGCACATTTGCGCTAGTCGTTCCTGACTCTAGGGGGCGGTGCTCATCTCCATTTCAAAGCCAAAGAGCCAGCGCTGTCCAAAGACATCTTTGTGGTCATGTGGCCGGCATGACTCAACACCAAAGGCGCGCGAAACGCTGTTACCTTCCCACCAAAGGTGGCCCCTATTTTTCTACTTGCATTTTTACGTGCTTTCGAACTGCTAGGCTGGCAGAAGCTGGGACAAGTAACAGGAGCTCACTCTGTTACGCAGCAGTAGGGATTCGAACCGCCGTACTGTCGACCTTTCTGATTGACCAGCTCAGCGTCTTAGCCACTGAGCCACCGTGTCCCTCCTTGATGATTTGTTAGGGTGGCCCCATTCTGGGTGGCCCCATGCAGGACCTCTACGTTCAAAGGCAGTAAACATACTTTGCAAATAGTGTATAGACTTTGAGTCCAGACGGGAAGAGGTCCTCACGAAATTTGGGCAGGTGGGAAGGTCAATAGGGTTCCAAGAGAAGAAAGTCTGTATTGACTTTCAGGGTTGAATTTAGAAATCTTTGGTGCTCTCTGAGCTTAGTTGTTTTCATGCAGACATTTTATTACCTTTCAAGGTCACATCTTCATGGCAAAGGAGGATGGGGCTTGCTCTGAAGCAATGAAGATGTCACTGAGTTGGGTGATGAAACATCTGCATTAGGCCATGATGGATAAGGATAGATAGATAGATAGATAGATAGATAGATAGATAGATAGATAGATAGATAGATAGATGATAGATAGATAGATAGATAGATAGATAGATGATAGATAGATAGATAGATAGATAGATAGATAGATAGATGATAGATAGATAGATAGATAGATAGATAGATAGATAGATAGATAGATAGATAGATAGATAGATGGTTAGATAGATGGATGGGTGGATGGATGGATGGATGGATGATAGATAGGTGATAGGTAATAGACAGACAGACAAGAGAGGGGGAAGGGGGAGGGAGGGGGGGAGGGAGGGAGGGAGGAAGGGAGAGAGAGAGAGAGAGAGAGAGAGAGAGAGAGAGAGAGAGAGAGAGAGAGAGAGAAGGATGGATAGATTTTAATTACAATAATAAAAAGTAATACAAACGAAGCTGGCTGGGGAATTCTGTGAGATGCCCACCAATCTTAAAGTTGGTAACGTTGAGAAACCCAGCTCCAAAGTATTCTTTTAAAAATGCTTTTTAAAATGTATAACTATGAGTGTGTGCACAGGGGGGCAGATCACCTTTGAAATCAATTCTGACTAAATTGATTTGGCCAAATAATGAGACTACAGCTTACAATCTCTCTCTCTCTCTCTCTCTCTCTCTCTGTCTCTCTGTCTCTCTGTCTCTCTCTCTGTCTCTGTCTCTCTCTCTCTCTCTCTCTCTCTCTCACACACACACACACACACACACACACACACAGACACACTTTAAAAAGCAAAATGACGCACAATGGAAGGATTTGAACTCGGAAGTGAGGTTTAGCCAGCTAGGTTTCTGATAAAAGACGAAAACGTGCTGGGTGGATCTGCATGGTTTGAATGGGATCAGCCTTCAGGTTATTTGGCACTGATCACCGACATTTCCCAATAGAAATATCAAAACTTTCCTTGCTAAGACCTTGCCTGTAACCACACCCCTTGCTATGAGCATTCCTCTTTCAATCTCTGCATAGAGAGGTTAGTAAACTAATAAATCAAAATCAATACAACACAATAACACAATAGCAGAGTTGGAAGGGACCTTGGAGGTCTTCTAGTCCAACCCCCTGCCTAGGCAGGAAACCCTATAACCGTTTCAGACAAATGGCTATCCAACATCTTCTTAAAGACTTCCAGTGTTGGGGCATTCACAACTTCTGGAGGCAACTTCTGTTCCACTGATTAATTGTTCTAACTGTCAGGAAATTTCTCCTCAGTTCTAAGTTGCTTCTCTCCTTGATTAGTTTCCACCCATTGCTTCTTGTTCTACCCTCAGGTGCCTTGGAGAATAGTTTGACTCCCTCTTCTTTGTGGCAACCCCTGAGATATTGGAACACTGCTGTCATGTCTCCCCTAGCCCTTCTTTCTATTAAACTAGACATACCCAGTCAAATCAAGAGCAAGTTTGTTCTGATATTTAAAGCATCAGGCTAGAAAGTGGGAGACTGTGAACTCTTGTTCTAGGTATGTTTGCCTCCTTGAGTTATTTATAAGATGAATAAAAGTGGGATATTAATAAATAAATAAACCCAATCTTTATTAAAGTCATAGGCCAGAGCAGCATGGCAGCCGAGAGGTGGAGCTGTCACCTCACAATCAAGAGGCTGTGAGTTTTATCTTAGATAGCGGCAGATATTTCTCTCTTCTGGCGCAATGAGTAATTGCTGTGAATTCTGTGTTGGCATCAGAAAGGGCATCAGGCCAGTAAATGCTCATCTCCATTCAGTCGCCTAATGCAAGGGATTACAGGGTCATTAAATGAAAAAAAAAATAGTCATAGACCAGCATTTTTAGTAGTGCTGCCTTTGAGGAGAGGAAATAACTTGATGGGTGCTCCCTGTCAGTCTTAAATCTTATTCCTCTAGTCTTAAAATGGTCAGCGAAGATGTTTGTGGTGTTGGGTTTCATGAGACAAAGAGATGTGAAATTGGAAGACAGGAGGAAATTAGCAGATGGGTCAATTTTGAGTCGGTATAGTATAGCACTTGTATGTATGTATGTATGTATGTATGTATGTATGTATGTATGTATGTATGTATGTATTATCTATCTATCTATCTATCTATCTATCTATCATCTATCTTTATATCTATCTATCTATCTATCTATCTATCTATCATCTATCTATCATCTATCTATCACCTATCTTACAATACAAAACAATAGCAGAGTTGGAAGGGACCTTGGAGGTCTTCTAGTCCAACCCCCTGCCTAGGCAGGAAACCCTATACCGTTTCAGGCAAATGGCTATCCAACATCTTCTTAAATACTTCCAGTGTTGGGGCATTCACAACTTCTGGAGGCAAGCTGTTCCACTGATTAATTGTTCTAACTGTCAGGAAATTTCTCCTCAGTTCTAAGTTGCTTCTCTCCTTGATTAGTTTCCACCCATTGCTTCTTGTTCTACCCTCAGGTGCCTTGGACAACAGTTTGACTCCCTCTTCTTTGTGGCAACCCCTGAGATATTGGAACACTGCTATCATGTCTCCCCTAGTGCTTCTTTCTCTTAAGCTAAACATACCCAGTTCCTGCAACCGTTCTTCATATGATCTATCTATCTATCTATCTATCTATCTATCTATCTATCTATCTATCTATCTATCATCTATCTATCTATCTATCTATCTATCTATCTATCATCTATCTATCATCTATCATCTATCTATCTATCATCTATCTATCTATCATCTATCTATCTATCTATCTATCTATCATCTATCTATCTATCTATCTATCATCTATCTATCTATCTATCATCTATCTATCATCTATCTATCTATCTATCTATCTATCTATCTATCTATCTATCTATCTATCTATCTATCTATCTATCTATCATCTATCTATCTATCTATCTATCATCTATCTATCATCTATCTATCTATCTATCTATCTATCTATCTATCTATCTATCATCTATCTATCATCTATCTATCTATCTATCTATCTATCTATCTATCATCTATCTATCATCTATCTATCTATCTATCTATCTATCTATCTATCTATCATCTATCTATCATCTATCTATCTATCTATCTATCTATCTATCTATCTATCTATCTATCTATCTATCTATCTATCTATCTATCTATCTATCTATCTATCTATCTCTGTTTCTATACTGCCCAGAAACTTGATGCTGCTAAATTCCTCCACAGGTGAATCGTTAATATGTAGAAAGAACAGTCTGTAGTAGTGGTGGGTTTCAATTTTGTTTAGAACCTCTTCTGTAGGTGTGGCCTGCTTTGTGGGAGTGGCTTGCTGCCATGTGGCTGGGTGGGAGTGGCTTGCCAAACATGTGACTGGGTGGGCGTGGCCAACTTGTAAAATGTGGTGAAACTCATTTAACAACGCTTTTGCTTAGCAACCAAAATGTTGGCTCAAAAACTTGGGCATTTGAAACACGCAGGTCTTAAAGCTGTCAAGTTACAAGACCCTCGCACCCCTAAGCCTTTAGGAAAAAAAACCCCCAGGGGTGTTCAAACTTGACAGCTTTAAGACTTGTGGACTTCAACTCCCAGAATTCCTCCTCTCGCTCTTCATCTTGATGATGTGCGGACGGGCGGGCAGAGGGAGCTGGAACCGGTTCTAAACAGCACTGTAGATTTGTGGAACCTCTTCTATAGAAGAGGTTAGAACTGGCAGGAACCCACCCCTGGTCTGTAGCTGTGTATATTGAAGACTGTTGCTGTGTATATTTTATTCCTAAGGAACAGAGCCACTTGGGGATTGCTGGAAAAGCGGTCCAGGAATTCCAGTCTAACCAATGCTGGATGACTACTTTACTTTGATTTGATTTAGCTTATTTGATTGGATACGGTCGGCCTCTCTAGACAACCCTGCTTCAACAGCGTCAGCTGGGGTGAGTCTGTCTCAGGTCTGGCCTTTTGAATGTGAGCCAGAAAGACAGGAAGGGGGGCTGGGGGAGGGAAAGTCTGTTGGAGGAGAAAGGGGCGAGACAGAAACCTTGTTTGTATGTGCAGGTATTTGCGGGGCATCAGCCAGGCCTCTCAGCTTTCTACGGAAATGGCACTGAAAGAGAGATTCTCTGTATAACTTGCTGTGCTTGGGACTTGCTCAGCGGGCAAAGGAACAGCCTTGGAGGATGGCTGGGATTGGAGAGAAGGAGCTTTCTCAATATCGGCAGCGAGGAAAAGAAGCTTCTTTGGAATGAGAACTAAGCAGTTTTGGTGGAGCCCGTTTGGCTGGTGGTGAAGGCAGCAGGCTAGAAACCAGGTGACTGTGAAGTCTAGTACCACCTTAGGGGTGAAAACTGGCTGGGTGACTTTGGCCCAATCACTCTCCTTCAGTCCAGCACACCTCATTGGGTTATCATTGTGGGGAACATAGGAGGAAGAAGGAGTACTATGTAGAATCATTGTCTTGAGTTCCTAATAATGTAATAAAGGCTGGATAAACATCTGATAAGCAAACAAACACTGCAAAGCCACATTTTGTCTGTCTATTATATGTATTCAAGAAGTGAAATAATAGTAGTAACTTCTTATTATACAGAGTAGATGTCTTTAGCCTTGTGGCTCAGTGGCTAAGATGCTGAGCTTGTCAATCAGAAAGGTTGGCAGTTCAGCGGTTTGAATCCCTAGCGCCGCATAACGGAGTGAGCTCCTGTCACTTGTCCCAGCTTCTGCCAACCTAGCAGTTTGAAAGCACGTAAAAAATGCAAGTAGAAAAATAGGGACCACTTTGGTGGGAAGGTAACAGCGTTCCATGTGCCTTCAGTATTTAGTCATGTCAACCACATGACCACATCTTCAGGCAGCGCTGGCTCCAGCTTTGAAACGGAGATGAGCACCACCCCCTAGAGTCAGGAACGACTAGCACAAATGTGCAAGGGGAACCTTTACCTTTATTACATTGGGATAAGAAGCAGGTTTTTTTAGTGGAATATCTAGCACTGCATCCTGTGATTTAGAAACGATAACAAAACTCTTGATTTGAAGCTGGTTAAGTTGAATAGGGATAACAAGTAAATAGAAATACAAGTAGTCCTTAATTTACATCCACAAATGAGCCCAATATTTCTATGGTCAAGAGAGACAGTTGTGAAGTACATTTTGCCCCATTTTATGACCTTTCTTGTTGTTTATTTATTTATTTATTTATTTAAACTTATTAGTCGCCCCCTCTCCCCACAGGGACTCGGGGCGACGTACACAAGCAACAGTTAGCACAGTGTCAGAGGAGGTAAAAAATAAATAAATAATTACAATAAATAACATTAATAGTTTAAAAACTAAAATTGACAATTAAAAATGACCTAGGGGTGGAAAAGTTGTTAAGTGAATCATTGAAGTTGCTAAGTTAGTAACATGGTTGTTAAGTGGATCTGACTTCCCCGTGGACTTTGCTTGTCAGAAGGTCACCAAAGGTGATCAGATGATCCCAGTGAACCGTCATAAATATGAGTTGCCAAGCGGCTGAATTTTGCCCACTTGACCATAGGGATGCTGCCGCAGTCCTAATTGCGAAGAACGGCCATAAGTCACTTTTTTTCCAATGCCGCTGTAACTTTGAAGGGTCACTAAAAGAACTGTTGAAAGTCGAGAACTACCCGTATAGCAGAATCAGGGGCAAAATTCAGCAAGTTCTGACAGGTTCTAGAAAACCGGTAGCGGAAATTTTGAGTCGTTCGGAGAATCGGCAAATACTACCTCTGGCTGGCCCCAGAGTGGTGTGGAAATGGAGATTTTGCAGTATCCTTCCCCTGCCACACCCACCAAGCCGTGCCCATAGAACTGGTAGGGGGAAAAATGAATTTCACCATTGAGCAGAATCTAAATGGGTAAAGCTTTCTGGTGACATCTACCATAATTTGTTGTTTGGAAATATTATCTTTAGATCAATTCAGGATGTGATTAACTTTGCTTCTATTAACTTTGCCTGTAAATTTGCCTTCTCGTTCTTTTCCTCCAGTGTCACCAAGTAACAATTTGGTAAACGTTAGGTAGTCTTCTTTCCAGATGATTCAGATCAGTGTTTCTCAAACGTAACCTCCTGAAGAGGTGTGGACTTCAATTCCCAGAATTCCCCAGCCAGCATGGCCATTGCTAAGAATTTCTGGGAGTTCAAATCCACAGATTGCTAAGGTTTACACCTGGCTTACACCACAATGTTCATAATTTCTTCTCATTGGCTGATGTTTCTAAGAGTTGGACTCTAAAGCAGTTAAATGAGGTAAAATGAGAACCCAGATTGTTGGGGGTAAAATGCTGACATTAGAAACCACTCGAAAAATCCCCCAAATCACTATGGGGTGGTATATAGATAGTCCTTGACGTACAACCACAATTGAGCCCAAAATTTATATTGTTACTAAGTGTTGTGGCCCGCCAGTGGACAGCGGATCTGGCAGCAGATTCAGACAGTGAGAAAGTTGGGGAGGAACATGGGTCAATCCTGGAGTCTGGGGAAGGCTCTGATGAGGGTGCTATGTCGGAGGCAGAGACGAGGCCAGAGCCGTATGCCAGTTATCAGCTGCCTTCAGAGTCAGACATCAGTGAGGCAAACGAACAACTGGAGCCTGTTCCCAGTATGCGTATGCGCAGAGTTGCCAGACGAAGAGAACAGCTAAAGAACAGGGGTCAACTTGGGAGTAAGGCAGTGGGGGGTTGCTAACTAGTTTACTACCGGTTTGTGCGCATGCGCAGAAGCGTCCAGCCAGGTGGGCGGAGCCTCACCGCCGCTGCCACTACCAGTTCGACCCAACCGGACCGAACTGGGAGCAACCCACCAGTAAAGTAAAGCCACATGTGAACAGTGAATGGCCCCTCCCAGAGGAAATAAATGAGGAGCGAAAGGGGAGTGGAGTTTGCAGGAAACAATTAGTTCACTTAATTAGCTCATGACTCTCCGAGGCTCCTTGCCAAATTTGCAGACATCGGCCTGGCCAGATAAGGTCTGTGACTGTAACTCCTCCCTTGAAAGACTTTGCTGTATGTGAGTGAGCAGAATTCACAGTAAATTAATAAAAGGTTTTTTCTTTTTGTTGGGACCAGGAGTTTGCTTCATGTTCTTGGGAAGCCTAGGTCAGACACTAAGTGAGAAATTAGTTAAGTTTATTTTGTCCCATTTTACGACTTTCCTTGACCCATTTGTTGAGCGACATCACTGCAGTTGTTAAATTAGTAACACAGTTGTTAAGTGATTCTAGCTTCCCCATTGATTTTGCTTGTGGGAAAGTCGCAAAAGGTGATCGCATGACTCCGGGACACTGCAACCATCATAAATCAGTTGTCATGCATCTGAATGTAAAATCGCGTGACCATGGGGATGCTGCAACGGTCGTAAGTGTGGGAAAATGGCCATAAGTCATGTTTTTCAGTGCCGTTGTAACTTCGAAATGTCACTAAATGTATTGTTGTAAGTCGAGGAGTACCCATATTAGTTTAAGAGCTATTGCTGTTCAGAGGGCACCAAGTTGCCTATCCCTGCTAGAGATACTTAAAGTTGGCAGGGATGGATTCTGCCAATGCTATTTATCGGTTTGTTTCTTTATTGGATTTATATGCCACCCTTCTCCCAAAGGACTCAGAGCGGCATACAACATTAAAAAAAAAAATCTTACAAAAGTTAAAAAGGAAATTAGATAGAGTATCCCACAAACCCAATTAGTATGAACAGTAATCATTTTAAAAATTGGATTAAAATTAATAATTAAATCAAGCATTTATTTTATTTTGCTCAGGCCAGGCCGGCTTGCTGGAAAAGCCAACATTTTAGGGTGCGTCGGTAGGTCGGGGATTATGCGAAGCTCCGGGGGCAGCTCATTCCAGAGGGAAGGCGCTCCCACAGAGAAGGCTCTCCCCCTGGGGGTCGCTAGCCGACACTGTCTGGCCGCCGGCACCCTGAGGAGGCCGACTCTGTTGGATCGCACTGGACGGTGGGAGGCTACTGGTGGCAGTAGGTGGTCTCGCAGGTACCCTGGGCCTAAGCCATGGAGCGCTTTAAAGGTGATAATTAATACCTTGAATCGCACCCGGAAAACAACTGGCAACCAGTGCAGGCCGCCTAAAAGGGGTGTAACATGGGAGCACCTAAGTACCCCCATGACAACCCGCGCGGCCGCATTCTGGACCAGCTGAAGCCTCCGGGTGCTCTTCAAGGGCAGCCCCATGTAGAGAGCGTTGCAGTAGTCCAGGCAAGAATTTATCTCTCCTAACACAATTTTTCCACATCCACATATTTCTTCTCCAGCCTTTTAAAAAGTCATCTGTGGCAATGACTATCTGAGCAAATTCCGTGCATTAATTTGTCATTGGCTCAGTAAATAGTTTACTTTTTGTTTTTGCAGACTATCATCCCCATCAGTTATGGATAACGAGCCAAGTTTTTAATGTTACGCATGACAAAAGATAGATTTTCCTTTTCTTCCACGCTCTTCATAACTCCCCCAAAGCCCAGATCACATCATCCTCTGGTAATGCTGAAAAACAGCAACAATGATCTTTACAAAGAACGGAATGCACATATTTCATCATTAGAATGAAAGTTGTAATATAAATACAGCTTGTGTGATTTTTTCTTTTTAAAGTCTATTTCATGGGCCATCAAACAAATCTGTGGCCTTGATAAGTTGGTTATGTGGGGTTTGAAAGATTTAATTTTTTCTCAACTCAATGCAGTCCTGGTCAATTTCACTAGGTTATTCCTCATGTTGTGAGAAGAGGAAGAAAAAAAAATTATATAGACAAATCCGGATGATTTGTACAATCACACTAATCAGTTTAAGATGCGGTTTTGGAAAACATTAGCCACACAGGAAGAATTTCCCCCAAGTATGTAATTTTGTGGGCCTAAACTCTCCCCCCCTCCACTCCAGTGATCACACATAAACTATTAACACAGGCAAGCATGTTTGTGGTAAAAGTCACAACCCCCAGGGAAAAGAGCCTGCGAGGCAGGACTAAAGGCAGAGGCGGTATCCAGCAGGTTCTGACTAGTTCAGGAGAATCGGTATAGAAAATTTTGAGTAGTTCAGGGAACCGGTAAATACCGCCTCTGACTGGCCCTGCCCCCATCTATTCTCTGCCTCCCGAGTTCCAGCTGATGGGGAAGGAATGAGAATTTTGCAGTATCCTTCCCCCTGAAGTCGGAGGGAATGGGGATTTTGCAGTATCCTTCCCCCTGGAGTGGGAGGGAATGAGGATTTTGCAGTATCCTTCCCCCTGGAGTGGGAGGGAATGAGGATTTTGCAGTATCCTTCCCCCTGGAGTGGGAGGGAATGGGGATTTTGCAGTATCCTTCCCCCTGGAGTGGGAGGGAATGGGGATTTTGCAGTATCCTTCCCCCTGAAGTCGGAGGGAATGGGGATTTTGCAGTATCCTTCCCCCTGGAGTGGGAGGGAATGAGGATTTTAAAGTATTCTTCCTCCTGGAGTGCGAGGGAATGAGGATTTTAAAGTATTCTTCCCCTGCCACGCCCACCAAGCCACGCCCACAGAATCAGTACTAAACATTTTTGAATCCCACCGCTGACTAAAGCAGATATCAGAGACAATTCAAAACTTTTCATGTCTGTTTTATTTATTTATTTTTATTTATTTATTTATTTGTAAAATTCATTAGCCAAATATTTGGCTAACATGCCAAATATTCTCAATAATTTGTTACATAAAATCTATGTGTGTTAGCTGCCTCGAGTTACCATACTTACAAAGCAATATTATTATTTATTTATTAGGATTTTACACTGCCTTTGTAAGTAACTCTTTCCTCCTATTTTCTCCACAACCAGCAACCTGTGAGGTGGGTTGTGCTGAGAGAAAGCGACTGGCCCAAATTCACCCAGCCAGCTTTCATGTCTAAGGCAGGATGAGAACTCACGGGTTCCTGGTTTCTAGCCCAGCACCTTAACCTTTACACCAAACTGGCTCTCTTATTTAAATTATAAATAATTTACATTAAAATAAATAAATAAACTTTTTGCTGCCTTGAGGGATTTATAAAATAGCAAAGGTGGCGTAAAAGAAATCTAATGCATGTTTAAAATTCCTACTTCTCACCCAAAATAGGGGATCTAGTGCAGTGGTGGGATTCAAATTTTTTTGCTACCGGTTTGAGCGTGGCATGGCTAGGTGGGCGTGGCATGGTGAGCGTGGCAGGGAAAGGATACTGTAAAATCTCCATTCCTTCCCCACTCCAGGGGAAGGATACTGCAAAATCTCCATTCCTTCCTGATCAGCTGGGACTCGGGAGGCAGAGAATAAATGGGGGTGGGGCCAGCCAGAGGTGGTATTTACCAGTTCTCTGAACTACTCGAAATTTCCGCTACCGGTTCTCCAGAACTGGTCAGAACCTGCTGATTACCGCCTCTGATCTAATACCATCTGAGAGTTATTTTGGTACTTTCAAGTTTCTCCACAGACCCCCTCTAACTACTAGGTCATTTAATTTAATGGAGAACTAGGGCAGGGGGAAAGTACTGAATAAACAAGCCTCGGTTATGCTATATTTTATGAGATTGAACCCATTTATAAATGTATGAAAGCTGTCCTTGCTAAGGACAGCTGAGGTCTTTAAAGAGAAAGCTGTAAAGGTGAACTTTTTTTCCTCAACCTTTTGGGAGGAGGGTCTTAAATACTGTTTTAAAATTGAGAGGCAGACAGACAGATATCTGGCTGGAATCCAGACTGAAGCTGGGTTTGCTTTGATCTGAAGGGCAGCATTAGCGTTGGCTGTTTATAAGCTCTTAATCAAGAGAGCTCTGTTTCCTGAGTCAAAGAACTGCTTACAGCCGAATTAAGATGGACGGGCTGTTTAATTTGGATCTGGGACCTATCCTTTTGCGCGTTTTGCTTGGATAAACACAAGGTTTTGTTTTGCTTCCAAGAGGGGTGTGGTGGGGCAGGAAGCCCCAAGGCAAAAAATGGGGTACTGACAGCGTTGCTGAAAGATTGCAAGATGCAGGCCAGCTACCGCCGATGTGCGTACATATGGAGGCAGCATTAACCACAACAATTGTGACTTTGTCGATCATATTCTGTTAAACAGTCCTGGTCAAAGAATTGGGACCTGTTTTTTTTTTTTTTTTAAATTTTGCATTCTACAAGTTACATTTCAGATATGTGCTTCTGGAATCAGTTCTGCCTTTCTGATCTCAGGAGTGCTAAAACACAGGCAGTCCTGGATTTTCAACAGTTCGTTTAGTGACCGACACTGGAAAAAAAGTGACGCTGAAAAAAGTGAAACACTGAAAAAGGGGACTTATGAATGTTTTTCACACTTCCGACCGTTGCAGCCTTCCTCCATGTCATGCGGTCAAAATTCAGATGCTTGGCAACTGGTTCATACTTATGACCGTTGCTTTGTCCCAAGGTCATGTGATCTCATTTTGTGACTTTCTGACAAGCAAAGTCAACGGGAAAGCCAGATTCACTGAACAACCTTGATATTAATTTAATAGCTGCAGTGATGCCAGGGGTAAAATGCAACCAGTTCGGACTGGCTCATCCGAATCGATAGTAAAAAAAATTCCGACGATCAGCTGTGACGCGCAATTTATATTAGCTAGAATCGTTGGATTTCCAGCTTTCTAGCTAATCTAAATCACGTGGCACTGTGGCTCTCTCCCCCCCCCCCCCCCACTGTTCTACTAATATTTGCAGACTTGGAAGGCTTCAAAATGTTCCCTTTTTAGGACTGCGTTGGTATGCCTCAGGCCAGTGATGTGCGGTGAGGTTTGAGGCTGGTGACATCATCAGCGCAAGCCGCGGTCCCCTTCATGTTGACTCAGGAAGGCGGGGAATGGGACCACATGTGCAGGAGGCTGAGGCAGCTTCAGCCTCCTGCACACGTGGTCCCATTCCCCGCCTTCCTGAGTCAACATGAAGGGGACCGCAGCTCGCGCTCCCCGCGGCTCGCACTCCGCAGTCCCCTTCATGTTGACTCGGGAAGGCGGGGAATGGCCTCCTGCACACATGGTCCCATTCCCTCCTTTCTGACTCCTGAGTCAATATGAAGGGGACCACGGAGCGCGCTCCGTGGGACCGCGGCTCATGCTCTGCGGTCCCCTTCATGTTGACTCAGGAAGGCGGGGAATGGGACCACGTGTGCAGGAGGGAGGCTGAGGCTAGAGGAGCCTCCTGCACACGTGGTCCCATTCCCGGACCACGTGTGCAGAAGTCTCCTCAGCGCCTTTTCCCTTTTTTTTTTTATTTTCATGATGAGAGCGGTGAGGCTCTGCCTCCCCTGCCTCCCCTGACCACACATCCCTGCCTCAGGCACTTTGTTTGTGCACAAAACTGGCGCTCAGTAGCAGACTCACCGAACCAGTCGCAGGCTTCAGAGGATTTCACCACTGAGTAATTCACTTAAAAACTGTGGCAAGAAAGATTGTAAAATGGGGCAAAACTCACTCAGCAATTGTCTCACTTAGTAACAGAAATTTTGGCCTTAATTGTGGTCGTAAGTGGAGGACTACCTATAAGTACCTTGAAAAGTTACCCATGGCTCTTCTAGAGCTACTAGCTACAGAATGAAAGGCCTATATCTAGTGGAAATATTAACTTTGGGGCAGGAGAGAGATGTTAACTTTGGGGAGAGAAATACAAACAAGCGTTAAGAGTAGAGTAGATGATGGAAGATGAGGTACATGATGGAACAGGTCCACCAATCCCAGACTAACAGAAAGATGGATAGTTACAACTTTGGGAACCTGGAATCTCAATTAACATTTTCACAGAAGTGCAAAGTTGCAAGTCCCTTCAGAGGTCAATCTAGCCTAAATCCTTGCTGCTGCATTTCCCAATTTGGACAAGTTGGAGATTTATGGTGTTGAGCGCCAGTTTGGTACGGTGGTTAAGGCAGTGGTGGGATGCAACCGGTTTAACAACAGTGAGTGTACGCTTTGTGCGGACGCAGCATTCAAAAAACAACCTTTTAAAGCTTTAAAGCTTACCTTCTATGTCAGTGCCTATGAGTAAAAAAGGTAACGGCGGCAATCCACTGTGCCGCGCAAATCATTTGAGCTAAAAAACAGGGTAATGCAGGACAGGAAAGGGCAGGGACAGGTGGGCGGGACCAAATGTTCACCTGAACTACCGGTTCGCCCGAACCGGTCCAAACCGGCTGAATGCCACCCCTGGGTTAAGGTGTTGACATAGAAACCAGGAACTTGTGAGTTGTAGTTCTGCCTTGGACATGAAAGCCAGCTTGGGTGACTTTGGGCCAGCCACTCTCTCCTTACAATAATACAATACAATACAATAGTAGAGTTGGAAGGGACCTTGGAGGCCTTCTAGTCCAACCCCCTGCCTAGGCAGGAAACCCTATACCGTTTCAGACAAATGGCTATCCAACATCTTCTTAAAGACTTCCAGTGTTGGGGCATTCACAACTTCTGGAGGCAAGCTGTTCCACTGATTAATTGTTCTAACTGTCAGGAAGTTTCTCCTCAGTTCTAAGTTGCTTCTCTCCTTGATTAGTTTCCACCCATTGCTTCTTGTTCTGTCCTCAGGTGCCTTGGAGAATAGCTTGACTCCCTCTTCTTTGTGGCAAAGAAGAGGGAGTCAAACTTTGTTCCTTCAGTCCAACTCTCCTCACAGAGTTGTTATTGTGCGGAAAATAGGAGGAGGAAGCATTTTGTATGTTCTGCGAATAGAGTTATTTAATAATGTAGGGATAAAAATCTAATAAATAAACAAGCTCTCAGAATTCTTAGCAAGAGCAAGCTGGCTGAGGAATTCTGGGCGTTGAAGTCCACACATTTTATAGTTATTATGATTGAGAAATACTGGTGACTTGGAGGCAAAGAAGGAATTGTGGCACAATACTATTTATCCTACATATTCCAGTGAGGTGGATTGACATGGCCATATCAAGCCGGATTAGATAGCATTAGAAGGGAATTTTGCTAGAGATTTGGAACCGTGAGATAATCGAAAACTTCCCGTACCGATGAAAGCCAAAATATTTCTTAAGTCTGAATGCAGACCCATAAGGCTAAAGCGGAATCTTGGCTTCTTGAAACAGGTTGGCCCTTGTATTTTCCCATGTTGCTTTGCCTCTCACAGTGTGAACCTCTCTGATGCATTCTGGGAAATGGAAAATGGCATATAGCTGTGATGGCAAACCTATGGCACACATGCCACAGGGGCCATGCAGAGCCCTCCCTGGGGGCACGCCAGCCTGCACCACAGCCCAGCTCTACCGTGCATACGCCCACGCCTCCCAAGGGGCAGCTGGTCTTTGGGTCTTTGCCACACATGCGTGGGGGTGGGGTGCATTTGGGGGACACACATGTGCAAGCACAGGGGGCAGGGGGCATGCACGGGGGGGCTGGGTACGTGACACCCCTGCCCCCCGTTTTGCCTTCCAGGTTGGTGCAAGAGGCCTTCCAGGCCCAAAAGGAGGTGCAGAGGTGCCGCGCGAGTCCCCCCGGCGTCCCATTTTGGGCCTGGAAAGCCTCCTGCACCAACCTGGAAGCAAAAAATGGGCAGCCCCCCCCCCCGCTAGCATGGGGGTTGGGAGAGCACAGGGGGAGTTGCACACGCATGCATTGGGGGTCACGCATGCATGCATGGGGGGAGCAGAGGGTCACACGCACATGCATGGGGGGGCAGGAGGGGGGAGGGAGGTTTCGCGTGCACATTGCATTATAAGTGTGGGTGCGTTGTTGCGCTTTCGGCCCATGACGACCAAAAGGTTAGCCATCACTGGCATACAGCTTCCAAGGGCCAGCTGCTGCCAGAGAGAAGCTGGTAGTCAAGGGAAAATGGGAATGGGAAGTTTCACCATCAGACCAAGGATCTGGAAGGCACGCTTGAGAGTCCCAACAGCACATCCTGTTAGATTGGGCAATGGAAAGGCAGACACAGGCTAAAGTAACAACAGCTCTTTATTTAGAGAACGACAAATGTGAACAATCCAGCAAAGGCTGGGTCTGACAGCAGCCCTTTTATAGGGAGCTGTCAGACTCTCAGCCAATAGAATCAAACCTCTGTTCCCGCCAGAACAGAGGACCTTGGTAGAAACCATATCTACTGTTGTAGATATCTAACACCCCTCCCCTCTTAGATGGGACAATCCTACTTGTAACGTAGTCACGCAGGCGGGCGGGCTTTTGTGTAGCCCTGCCTGACCTGCGCAGTTCAGTAGGAGGGTTTCCCTTGGACAGGTCGGACGGACCTATTTGCTCTGCAGCTCTGCTTGGTGGAAGCTCCTGGAACCTTTCTCAGGCCGCGGCTGGAGTTCCTCGAGCCGGTTTGCTCGGAGCTCGCTGCGAGCCTGCAACCTCACCAGATGAAACCATGTCTACTGTTGTAGATATCTAACACATCCTGCATTGATGCAGAACTTTAACATCCTTTCCACCTCTGTTGGCGTCTTCTGTTTATTTTTATGAGGAAGATGTTAGAAATAGAAGCCAGCTCAGGCCGGCCTCCATGGTCGATGGTCTCGTCCACCAGAGCATTTTTAATTCCCTACCACGTGAAAGCTAGATGGGCCTCCCATCACAACCAAATGGCCAGTTGTTGTTTTTGGTCAACATTTTTGTCTACAAACTGGGCACAATCTGAGATCTGTGGGCAACGGAGCAGCAATTCATGGATCAAAGAATTGGAAGGCATCCCACATGGAGGACAGGCCTCTTGATTTCAGGGAACTCACTAAGTAAAAAGGGATAGGTAAGACGCTGAGAGACATTCTCTGTATAACTTGCTGTGCTTGGAACTTGCTCAGCGGGCAAAGGAACAGCCTTGGAGGATGGCTGGGATTGGAGAGAAGGAGCTTTCTCAATATCAGCAGCGAGGAAAAGAAGCTTCTTTGGAATGAGAACTAAGCAGTTTTGGTGGCGCCCGTTGGGCTGGTGGAGAAGGCAGTAGGCTAGAAACCAGGTGACTGTGAAGTCTAGTACCACCTTAGGGGTGAAAACTGACTGGGTGACTTTGGCCCAATCACTCTCCTTCAGTCCACCTCATTGGGTTATCATTGTGGGGAACATAGGAGAAAGAAGGAGTTCTATGTAGAATCATTGCATTCCTAATGAAGTAATAAAGGCCGGATAAACATCTGATAAGCAAACAAACACTGCCAAGCCACATTTTGTCTATCTATTATATGTATTCCAGAAGTGAAATAATAGTAGTAACTTCTTATTATATAGAGTAGATGTCTTTAGCCTTGTGGCTCAGTGGCTAAGACGCTGAGCTTGTCGATCAGAAAGGTCGGCAGTTCAGAGGTTTGAATCCCTAGCGCTGTGTAACGGAGTGAGCTCCCGTTACTTGTCCCAGCTTCTGCCAACCTAGCAATTTGAAAGCACGTAAAAAATGCAAGTAGAAAAATAGGAGCCACCTTTAGTGGGAAGGTAACAGCGTTCCGTGCGTCTTCGGCGTTTAGTCATACCGGCCACATGACCCTGGAGACGTCTTCGGACAGCGCTGGCTCTTCGGCTTTGAAACGGAGATGAGCACCGCCCCCTAGAGTCGGGAATGACTAGCACATATGTGTGAGGGGAACCTTTACCTTTACTAAATAAAATAAAATAGAGAAATGAAATAATAAAAAATAAAGTAAAGAAATGAAATAATAAAATAAAATACCAAGTTCTGTTGTTCTTACCACCACGCAGTGCATCCCTTAAAAGATAAGATTAAAACCAAAGGCTTGCAAAGTATATATTCTAAACCTCTGGTTTTAATCTTCACTTCTATTCCTTGGGGTAAAGACGTACATAATGCATTTAAGTGAGGTCAGTGTGGATTTGAAAAAAACGTAGATTCAGACCATTTGCAAAGCCCTGGGGGACACCCAATCACTTTCCCAGCACTTAAAGTGTGACATATGTCTTCTCTGCTGATAATTTAATCACGGCTGCATCATGTATCTGGAAACAACACAGGCATTTAACAAAGGAATCCTAGCTGTGTGACTAACCAGAAATATTTTCCCCTGCTGCTCTGCAAAGCTTCACCCCATAAACATCTGCAAGAGAGATTGCTGAGAAAGCCACAGGAACGAGACTAATAAAATAGATTTAAAGCTCTCCGTTCCCCTGTAACATGCAGTTAGGAAAGGAAACAGCCTCTCCAACACGAAAAATAAGAAGGGAAAAATTAGGGAGAAGGCAGCAGTGTTCCAATATCTCAGGGGTTGCTACAAAGAAGAGGGAGTCAAGCTAGTCTCAAAAGCACTTGAACATAGTGCAAGAAGCAATGGGTGGAAACTAATCAAGGAGAGAAGCAATTTAGAACTAAGGAGAAACTTCCTGACAGTTAGAACAATGAATCAGTGGAACAGAAGTTGCCTCCAGAAGTTGTGAATGCTCCAACACTGGAAATTTTAAAGAAGATGTTGGCTAACCATTTGTCTGAAACGGTATAGGGTTTCCTGCCTAGGCAGGGGGTTGGACTAGAAGACCTCCAAGGTCCCTTCCAACTCTACTATTGTATTGTATTATTGTAAGATGGGGGCTTTTCTTTTTGCAAATCTAAAAGCTGGGGAACCCAAGCTTTGTCCAGGCTGTTTCATTCTGTTAGAAGAAATATCCATCTGGGTTCAATTCCAATCCGGGAGAAAGACACCGGAAAACATGGAAAGATGGTTTAATGGTGAAGCAGAACCACCAAACACATGATTCTCTGGTGCAGCTGACCACATGGCATTGAGAGTGAGGGGCGTTTGAACTTGAGATTCTTGTTCCTGTGCAAGAACATGTATTCTATTGGCTCTTGTCAGACTCCCATGGGGCTATGCAGGGGTCATAGCTGGCTCTGCAGGTTGTCTGGGAAGTTGGTCGAAGGAGCTTGTTGGGCAATTCCTATTGTAAAGGTAAAGGTTCCCCTTGCACATATGTGATAGTCGTTCCCGACTCTAGGGGGCGGTGCTCATCTCCATTTCAAAGCCAAAGAGCCAGCGCTGTCTGAAGACGTCTCCGTGGTCATGTGGCCAGCATGACTAAACGCTGAAGGCGCACGGAACGCTGTTACCTTCCCACCAAAGGTGGTTCCTATTTTTCTACTTGCATTTTTACATGCTTTTAAATTTCTAGGTTGGCAGAAGCTGGGACAAGTAGCAGGAGTTCACTTCGTTATGCGGCGCTAGGGATTCAAACTGCTGAACTGCCGACCTTTCTGATCGACAAGCTCAGCGCCTTAGCCACTGAGCCACTGCGTCCCAATTCCTATTGTGGCTGAGGGCTAATCCTACCTTTGTTCAGAGCTTGCTCTATGGAATGTTTGCCTATGCATAGAGCTAGTTATCACTTTATCTCTAAAGTGCTGACATCTGCTGAGGGTTATTAAGAAAAGTGGGGGGCTGCTTTCCAAGAACACGTTTCTCTGCTTCTTTTCCAGGGAAATATGATATTCTGCCTTTTAAATATTTCTCAAAATATTTCATCCTTCTAGGAGAGGGCTGGGTGCTCACTTTCTACAATTCAAATTTGGAGATCTGTTTAATCTCCTTAAGGCTGAGTGTACATTGTGGTGAGAAAATTCATCCCCTTGGGGCAGGAATTCTGGGATGGTGAATCAGAAGGGCCACTCCTACACATGGGGTGTGGGTGGAGAAGAATGTATATGATAAGAGTAAGGTTCTACATTTAGGCAACAAAAATGGAATGCACAGGTACAGTATAGGTGGTACCTTGCTCAGTAGTAGTAACTGTGAAAGGGATCTTGGAGTCCTAGTGGACAACCATTTAAATATGAGCCAGCAGTGTGCAGCAGCTGCCAAAAAAGCCAGCACAGTTCTAGGCTGCATCAACAGAGGGATAGAATCAAGATCACGTGAAGTGTTAATACCACTTTATAATGCCTTGGTAAGGCCGCACTTGGAATACTGCATTCAGTTCTGGTCGCCACGATGTAAAAAAGATGTGGAGACTCTAGAAAGTGTGCAGAGAAGAGCAACAAAGTTGATTAGGGGACTGGAGACTAAAACATATGAAGAATGGTTGCAGGAACTGGGTATGTCTAGCTTAAGAGAAAGAAGGACTAGGGGAGACATGATAGCATTGTTCCAATATCTCAGGGGTTGCCACAAAGAAGAGGGAGTCAAACTATTCTCCAAAGCACCTGAGGGCAGAACAAGAAGCAATGGGTGGAAACTAATCAAGGAGAGAAGCAACTTAGAACTGAGAAGAAACTTCCTGACAGTTAGAACAATTAATCAGTGGAACAGAAGTTGCCTCCAGAAGTTGTGAATGCCCCAACACTGGAAGTCTTTAAGAAGATGTTGGATAGCCATTTGTCTGAAACGGTATACGGTTTCCTGCCTAGGCAGGGGGTTGGACTAGAAGACCTCCAAGGTCCCTTCCAACTCTACTATTGTATTGTATTGTATTGATTTGCAGGTAGTCCTCAACATACGACTATAATGGAACCTGTCCAATTCAGTCCTATATCTTGATGGTCATACAATTTTTTTTTTTTGCAGCAGTCATTAAGTATGAACAAGTTGCCAAACACCTGAACTTTGATCACGCAATCAATGGGGATGCTGCAAAGGGTATAACTGTGAAAAGGGTTGTAAGTCCTTTTTCAATGCCATTGTAACTTTGAATGACCATTAAATGAACTGCTGTAAGTTGAGGACTGCCTGTATTTAAAAAGCAATAGGGAGGGATGGAGGGAAGGAAAGAGAAAGGAAAGAAATAAGGAAGGAAGGAGAAAGAGGGGAGGGAGTGTGGAGGAAGGAAAGAAGGAGAAAGAGAGGAGTGAGGGAGGGAAGGAGGGAGGGAGGAAGGAAAGAAGGAAGGAAGGAAGGAGAAATAGGGGAGGGAGTGTGGAGGAAGGAAAGAAGGAGAAAGAGTGGAGTGAGAGAGGGAAGGAGGAAGGGAGGAAGGAAAGAAGGAAGGAAGGAAGGAGAAATAGGGAAGTGTGGAGGAAGGAAAGAAGGAGAAAGGGGGGAGTGAGAGAGGGAAGGAGGGAGGGAGGGTGAAAGGAAGGAAGGAAGGAAGGAAAGAGAAAGAGGGAAAGGAGGGAGGGAGGAAGGACGGACAGACAGACCTAGGCCAGGGAGAATTTGATTAGTCTAGCTTAGACTTTATGTGAGAAGCGATTTCCTTAACATAAGGAAAACATAAGGATAATAAGCACTTTATTACTCCCAATAAATAGTAGAGCAACCCTTGAAAGGAATGAAGGGAAGGCCAGAAAAGTGGATTAGACAATTATTGAGCTTCAAGCCAGCAGCTGGAACAAAGATACACTGCAGTGATATAGTACAGGCTTCGCTCCAGATGTTGGTTTCATAGATTCCAGAAGGGCATTAATCTGAATTGTGTGCATATAAATGGAGAGTAGGGAGGGTAATGTCAGTTCTCTATATGACAAAGTTAATTTAGAATACAGCTTCCCCCGACAGACTCTAGACCTTTGAATACTCTAACCGCAGGACAGGGAGTAATGCTACTACAGGTACTCCTCGGCGTACAACAGTCATTTAATGATTCATTTTTTCTCCCCATGTACGGTACATACATACACTCAAACTAGACTGTGTTGTTTCTTGGTGTCATGTAATATATGTGGGTATGTGGATATATGTATAATATTTTTTTTTTTGTCATGTTTATGTAGTGTAATTTGGAGGTAGTGACCCTTTGAGAGCTGTAGGCAACAAAATTTCATTTTAATGTATGCCGATCAGTGCACATGTAAAGTGACAATAAAGTTATTCTAAGTCTAAAGACAGTTCAAAGTTACAACGGGACTGAAAAATGTGTCTTTCGTCACACTTAACGACCATTGCTGCATCCCCACAATCACCTGATAAACAAAAACAAAAATGAAACAAAAAAGAAAAAACGAAATGCACAGGTACAGTATAGCTGGTACCTTGCTCAACAGTAGTAACTGTGAAAGGGATTTTGGACAACCATTTAAATATGAGCCAGCTGTGTGCAGCAGCTGCCAAAAAAACCAACACAGTCCTAGGCTGCATCAACAGAGGGATAGAATCAAGATCACGTTGAAGTGTTAATACCACTTTATAATGCCTTGGTAAGGCCACACTTGGAATACTGCATTCAGTTTTGGTCACCACGATGTAGAAAAGATGTGGAGATCAGTGGTGGGATTCAAATAATTTAACAACCGGTTCTCTGCCCTAATGACCAGCTGGGTAGGCGTGGCTTGGTGGTCATGTGACTGGGTGGTCGTGGCCAATTCAACGTCACTCACGTTGATGGATGCTTCGTCTTAGCTATTAAAATGTAATAAGGGTTAACTGGAAAGGCAGTTTCTGTAAGCGAGGACAATAAAGATTAGGCTAGAAACAACACCAGAACCTTTTCTTCCTGCCTTCATTACAGGATTATCCTTGTAAAATGGAAATAAACAAAATAAGATTTCTTCTAACAACCCGTTCTCCGAATTGTTTAGAAAGTTAACAACCGGTTCTCCCGAATAGGTGCGAACTGGCTGAATCCCACCACTGGTGGAGACTCTAGAAAGAGTGCAGAGAAGAGCAACAAAGATGATTAGGGGACTGGAGACTAAAACATATGAAGAACGGTTACAGGAACTGGGTATGTTTAGCTTAAGAGAAAGAAGGACTAGGGGAGACATGATACCATTGTTCCAATATCTCAGGGGTTGCCACAAAGAAGAGGGAGTGAAACTATTCTCCAAGGCACCTGAGGGTAGAACAAGAAGCAATGGGTGGAAACTAATCAAGGAGAGAAGCAACTTAGAACTGAGGAGAAACTTCCTGACAGTTAGAACAATTAATCAGTGGAACAGAAAATGCCTCCAGAAGTTGTGAATGCCCCAACACTGGAAGTCTTTAAGAAGATGTTGGATAGCCATTTGTCTGAAACGGTATAGGGTTTCCTGCCTAGGCAGGGGGTTGGACTAGAAGGCCTCCAAGGTCCCTTCCAACTCTACTATTGTATTTTATTCTTGATCAAAATTTGGATGCTTTGCAACTGGACATGTGTTTATGGCATTCATCATGTCCCAGGGTTACTTGATTCCCTTTTTGCATAACCAGATCTGGTTATGGGATGCCTTGATTTACAACGACGCTGAATTATGACCATAATTCCAGGCTCAATGACAGTTGTAGAGGACTCTTTGTAATGCCTCGATTTACGGCTAAAATGACTTATGACCGTAATTCCAGGCTCAATAACAGTTGTAGAGGACTCTTTGTAATGCCTTGATTTACGACTACAATGAATTATGACCGTAATTCCAGACTCAATGACAGTTGTAGAGGACTCTTTGTAATGCCTCGATTTACGACCACAATGACTTATGACCGTAATTCCAGGCTCAATGACAGTTGTAAGTTGAGGACTATTTGTAATACCTCAATTTATGACCACAATGCCTTATGACTGTAATTCCAGGCTCTATGACAGTTGTAGAGGACTCTTTGTAATGCCTCGATTTACGACCACAATGACTTATGACCGTAATTCCAGGCTCAATGACAGTTGTAAGTTGAGGACTATTTGTAATGCCTTGATTTACGACCACAATGCCTTATGACTGTAATTCCAGGCTTAATGACAGTTGTAAATTGAGGACCATTTGTAATGCCTTGATTTACGACCACAATGACTCATGACCGCAATTCTGGATTTAATCGCAATTGTAAATCAAAGAATACCTGTGAATTGTTGCCAGGGAAGATTTTACTCCTAGAAAAGGTGACTCTAAGGAATGAAATCGTACAAGATTTCATGCAAGACAGTTTAATCCATTGCTTACTGCCTCTGTCATCGGGGCATTTCAAAGAGATGCTGGTACTCTCACTCTGGGTCTCCCTTGTCTAATCCTATATACCGTTTCCTCTTCTCTGCTGCCAGCTTCTTGCTTCGTATCTGATTCTCACAGGGCTGGTCTCCAGTTGCGTTTCAGAACATCCTGCTGGGTGTGTTTTCATGGCCGTTACGTTTTCCTGACCTTCCCGTTTCGGCAGAGGGCTGTGGGATCTGCGTCATGGAATCTGCTCGCATTCCTGCTGCCCACATCAATGCCACCGGTGATAGCTGCATCACACTTCCTAATTCCTTCACGCTGGTAGTGAGCCATTGCAAAAGCGAAAACCAGGCCTCTAATCTCTTTATTATTAGAAGAGAACAACAGAGTTGGAAGGGACCTTGGAGGTCTTCTAGTCCAACCCTTTGCTTAAGCAGGAAACACTACCCCACTTCAGACAAATGGCTATCCAACATCTTCTTAAAGACTTCCAGTGTTGGGGCATTCACAACTTCTGGAGGCAACTTCTGTTCCACTGATTAATTGTTCTAACTGTCAGGAAGTTTCTCCTTAGTTCTAAGTTGCTTCTCTCCTTGATTAGTTTCCACCCATTGCTTCTTGTTCTACCCTCAGGTGCTTTGGAGAATAGTTTGACTCCCTCTTCTTTGTGGCAACCCCTGAGATATTGGAACACTGCTGTCATGTCTCCCCTAGTCCTTCTTTCTATTAAACTAGACATACCCAGTTCCTGCAACCGTTCTTCATATGTTTTAGTCTCCAGTCCCCTCATCCTCTTTCTTGCTCTTCTCTGCACTCTTTCCAGAGTCTCCACATCTTTTCTACATCGTGGTGACCAAAACTGAATGCAGTATTCCAAGTGTGGCCTTACCAAGGCATTACAAAGTGGTATTAGCACTTCACGTGATCTTGATTCTATCCCTCTGTTGATGCAGCCTAGAACTGTGTTGACTTTTTTGGCAGCTGCTGCACACTGCTTTTTATTGAATTTCAACGGTCCTTGGTGCTCTCTGAGCTTCCTTGTTTTCTTGCAGACGTTTCATTACCCAAACTAGGTAACACCATCAGTGCTAGCAAGGAGTGGGTTTTGCTCTCAATTTATATTCCAGTGACTTGCCCTGTCAGTGTTAGTGGTTTTGGTGGTTCTTTGGTTGGGCTGTTTATTGTTAGCTTGCTTGCTTGATTGCATTAGTGTTTACTTCTTGATTGTTGGTCAGATGTTAATCTTGGTGTTTTGGTCTTTTTGATCTCTTTTTGGCTCTGATACCAAGCTCAGAGAGCACAAAAACCCTTCAACCCTAAGCTATAAATATTCTACTTTATTTATTGCATTTCTTCAACCTCTATGAAAATGTGAACGGGCGAGGGGAAAAAAAGAAAGGAGGCATTTTAACGCTTAGTACCAGAAACACATTTTTGCCTAAAGTACTGTTGGAAGAAATGTCCTTCTGGGTTCAGTTCCAAGTGGGGAAAAAGACACTGGAAACATGGAGGCTGCTTGGAAAGATGGTTTAATGGTGGACAGGATCACATGGCTTGAGCTCCTGAACAGAAAAGGGGGATCACATCCTTGAAGATGTTGGGTGAAGAAGAGAGACCGAGATGCTGAAAGTTCCTGGTTTTATGCCCTCTCTGGGCTTTGAACCTGAGCTTGTATTCTGATTGGTTGTCAGACTCCCAAGGAGCCATGCAAGGGCAACTCTCTAGGCTGTCTTGAGTCCAAGTTTGGTTGAGCATTGCTTCTTCCCAGATGCCCTGTGGTGAGATGGGTAAAGGGCTAATACTATCATGCCTTAATCCCATCACCCTGGAGCTGAAGGGGGAGATTTATGTTACGTAGAATAGACAGGCCCAGGTTTTTTTAAATGGCCCCTTGACAAAGGTAGGGGCTATTAAGAGTGAGTCTGATTCCTGCCTAAAAACATGTTTCTCCATTTCTTATCCAGGGAAATATAATATTCTGCCTTTTCAGTATTTCCCGGGATATTTCATTTTTCTAGGAGAGGGGTGGGTGCTAACTTCCTACAGTACATACAGTTCAATTATCTCTATTTATCGAGGATAGTCCATTCTGGTATTTGTCCTCAGTATATAGATTTCTCTATTATTATGATTTCACAGATTCACATTCTAAGACTGATGAAAACTTAATAATTCAAGTCGTAACCGAAGAGACTAAGAATTTTAAATGTAACATTGTAGGAATATTATTCCTACACCCACCCCTCTCCTAGGAAAATGAAATATTAAAAGGGCAGAATATTTTCCCCTAAAAGGGAGACAGAAACTCCCCCCCCCCTGTCAATGGGCTATTAAGGCCTGAGCCAGTCTATTCTACATAACAAAGATCTACCTCCTTCAGGCAGAGCCATATTAGGAATTGCCCAAAGCCCTTTCATTACATCATCATCCAGCAACAGCTCAACCAACTTGGGACTCAAAAGACAACCTACAGTGGCCCCATGAGAGTCTGACAGCCAGTCAGAATCCAAGCTTAAATTCAAAAGTTCAGAGAGGGCATAAAACCCAGGGACTCTCAGCATCTCTGCCCTTTTTCTTCAAGATCTTCAAGGCATGTGACCCCCCCATTTTTCCCCCCCAGGACCTCAAACCATGTGGTCCTGTCCACCATTAAAACCATCTTTCCAAGCAGCCGCCATGTTTCCAGTGTTTTTCTCCCCCACCTGGAACTGAACCCAGAAGGACATTTCTTTCAACAATTTCTAAGATATATGCAGTTGCAAGCGAGGTGGGGTGGGGTTTTTGTTTGGTAAAATTGGAGTGTCTGGGTCTGATAAATTCAAACATTCCAAATAGTTGGAAGTCCTTGGGTATCGCTCCGAGGGGTCCTGGTATAACGATGGATTTCTTTTTCCATAGTTTACTTTCTCTTCTTATCAGCAAGCTCACAAAGATAGAGACCGAGGTTCTGCCTATTCCTTCCTCTCTCCAAACTGGGCTAATTGTGTGTAAAAATAAAGTGCCTTTGTTGATCAATGGTGTGGCTCTCTTAAAGAATAACAACCAGTTAGTTGAGTTCCTCCTACTTCCAATTAATCCATTCTCCTAAACTTTGAAAATCAGCCCCCCCCCCTCCCTTGAGTTGTCTCTTTCAAACTATCCATCTGAACCTGTATTCTTCAAAGTGGGCAGAAAAACAGAATAACAGAGTTGGAAGGGACCTTGGAGGTCTTTTAGTCCAACCCCCTGCTCAAGCAGGAGACCCTATACCATTCTAGACAAGTGGTGCCCAATCTTTTCTTTAAAACCTCCAGTCTGGAGGCAAGCTGTTCCACTGATTAATTGTTCTAACTGCCTGGAAAATACTCCTTAGTTCTAAGTTGGAACACTCCTTGATTAGTTTCCATCCATTGCTTCCTGTCCTGCCCTCAGATGCTTTGGAAATTAGGTTGACTCCTTTTTCTTTGCAGAAGCCCCTTAGATATTGGAACACTGCTATCATGTCACTGCTAAGATGTCTGGACTTCAACTCCCAGATTTCTTCAGTCAACATGGCTGGCTGGGGAATTCTGGGAGTTGAAGTCCACACCTCTTAAGGCTGCCAACTTTGGGCTGGCATGCCTTCCTCTGGTATGAAAAAGGATCTGCACACAAATATTTTAGTAGACATTACATCAGACAATCTCTGTTACTAATATGGAACAAAATTAAACATGACCACTATACCAAAATACCTATTTGGCTATCTACGATGGAAGCATACATACACCCAAATTTAATCAATATGGAAAATATAGTCACATATAAAGAGTTATTGAATAGACAGAGGGAGATCAAAACTAGATCAGAATTGACATCACTAGGAGTACAAGTAGAATGGTGGTCTTATTTACAGATACAAGGTATGCACAGGATAGGAAGAACGAAGGTATTGCCAATGACTACACAATATTAGAAAAACTTTTGATACAGACAGAAAACAGACTGATCAAAGTGCTGTATAGATATGGAATAGATTTTATGATTGGTATAAGACAAGATGACAAGACTGGAACAAATGTATATATTGTGATTGGACAGGATAGACAATGTATTAAGTAGATTAATTGTTAATGGTTGAAACTAGCTGTATATAATGTGAATGTATGGTCACTTCGACTCCGCGGTATTGCATTGTTTTAAATGTAAAAATAATAAAAATATATTTTTAAAAAAAGCTGCCAACTTTGTAAAACCCATCTGGCTTCCAAGTGTAGAAAGTTAGCAATCCACCCCTCTCTTAGAAGAATGAAACATTTTGAGAAATATTTTTAAAAAGTCAGGATAACATATTTCCCCTAAAAGAGAAATAAAAATCTAAAGGGAGATAGAAACTCAGAGCCCCAATTCCCTGCCCCCAAGCAGATGCTAACCTGAAGCCAGTTTTTAGTATAGTAGAGAACCAATTTCGTTGTATGTAAGTACAATGACAACAAAGATTATAATTATACTTATAGAAATGCAAATTTGGTAATCCATTACTCCCTGCAGCAAGGTCTGAACAAAGGTAGGGTTAGCCCCCAGCCTCAATAGGAATTGCCCAACAAGCCCCTTCATTGCCAGAGGCAAACTTCAACCAAGCTTAGCTCAGACAAACTTCTAGAATTTGTACATGGCCCCATGGGAGTCTGACAACACCCAATAGAATACATGTTCTTGCAGAGGAACAGGAAGCTCAAGTGCATAGCTCAAGAGAAGGTATAAATACCTTCCCCTCACTCTCAACTCCATGTGGTTAACTGCCCAGAACCCATGTGATTCTGCTTCATCATTAAAACTATATTTCCAATTAGCCTCCATATTTCCAGTGTCTTTCCAGGTGGCATATTTTTTCCCCAACACATGCTAAGAAAAGTGCTTGGCTCCTTGACCGTGAGGATTGTTGTCTTCGGCCCTTCTAATTCTGTCCTCTTCTTTGCCAAATTTAGCCCTGATTTATTTCTCTTCCTCATCGTCCCCTTCCTTACAGGTCTCTTGAATGATCATGGAGAGGCCCTCAAAGGGAGTGTATTTCCTTCTGCTCCTCTGCTGGCTGGGGGTTTCCTGGGGGGCACGTCTCCCCCGCCCCCTCATCCCTTCCAATGCAACCGTCTTCTCCCATGTCTACACAATTAAGGTGGCCGGAGAAGATACGCCGAACGAGGGTGCCTCCCCACTGCCCCAAGAGGCCTTAGGTCCGCCTGGATCTTCTCGGGGAGGGGGCCAGTTTGAACACACCCTAGAAGGGTCAGATCAAGAGCATGTGGTTTTCACCCATCGCATCAACCTCCCGCAACAGTCTTGTGGGTGTCCCCCTGGGACCGAAGACACCCAGGAGCTTTGGAGAAGGCTGCAGGCCCTGGAAAATGAAGTACGGATCCTACAGGAAACATGCCAAGCTGGGGGAGGCTGCTGCCCTGCCACGCCCACCCGTAGTCAAGCCAGCGAAGGTAAGGGGAGAGGAGGAGGGCAGGGTTGAATTCTACCCGGTGGTTGGAATGTTTTGTACCTTAGGAAGTTCGTTTCGGAGCTGGGATCAAGGAAACGGGGAATGGCATGAATTAAATCCTTTGTTCTTTACCAAAGAATGATGACTGCAAGCTCTTAGGTCCCAGAAACCACCCCCCTCTCCATCCAGCACATCTTAGATACATTACATTCAGCCCCTCCTCTAGAATACAAACCCTTTATCTAGTCATTTATTTCCCTCCATACATCATTCCATTTAAATTCCTTCCTTAAATTCCTTCCTTCTCCCTCCCTCCCACCTTTCTTTCCTCCTCCCTCCTGCCTTCCATTCCTCCTTTCTTCCCTGCCCCACCTCTCTCCCTCCTTCCTTTCTTCCTTCTCTCTCTTTCTCCTTCCTGTCTTTCCTCCTTCCCTCCTTCTTTCTTTCTTGCTCCCTGCCTTCTTTCTTCCTTCTCCTTCCCATCCTCCCCCCTCCTTCCTTCCCTCCTCCCTCTCTTTTTTTCCTTTCTTTCTTAAATTCCTTCCTTCTCCTTCCCTCCCACCTTTCTTCCTCCCTCCCTCCCGCCTTCCATTCCTCCTTTCTTCCCTGCCCCGCCCCCTCCCTCCTTCCTTTCTTCCTTCTCTCTCTTCCTCCTTCCTTTCTTTCCTCCTTCCCTCCACCTTTCTTTCTTGCCCCCTGCCTTCCTTATTCCTTCTCCCTCCCATCCTCCCCCCTCCTTCCTTCCCTCCTCTCTCCATGTTTTTTTCCTTTCTTCTGTCCTCCACTTCGCCTTCCTTCCTTCCTTCCATCCCTCTTTTTCCCTCCTTTCTTCCTTCTCTCTTCCTCCCTCCCTGTCTCCTTCCTTCCCATCTTTTTCTTTCTTGCCCAGTGCCTTTCTTCTTCCTTCCTTTTTTCCCTCCCCCCTCCTTTCTTCCCTCCTCCCTCCTTTTTTCCTTTCTTCCCTCCTCCTTTTCCTCCTTCCTATCTTCTCTCCATCTTCCCTCCCTTCCTACAAATAACTTTGTGAAAACCAGCCTTTAGAAGACCCGAGTTTTATTTTCATTCATTCTCACATCGGAAGGTAAAACAAGCAGCTGAACTCACGGGCTTCCTTCCCAGGGGCTATAAATACAAACATTACGCGATTTGCAGACAAACAATTCCTCCCTCGGCCTCCTTATGTTTCTCTCTCTCCTCTAGGCCAAACAGACATTCGCACGTTATGTTCGCACCACGGATCCTTCGACCTCTCTCGTTGCCTGTGCGAATGTGAGTCGGGTTGGGGCGGTCCCACCTGCGCCGAGCCGGTCTGCTCCGGAGGCTGCGGTGGCCCAGAGCGTGGCAAATGCCTCAATGGGCACTGCCAATGCCAGCCTGGCTACTCGGGGGTCAGCTGCGAAGAGCCGCCCCCTTGCCCCGATGACTGCAATGACCAAGGGCGCTGCGTGGACGGCCGCTGCACCTGCTTCCCAGGATATGTGGGGCCCTCCTGCTCCGACCCAGTTTGTCCCCAGAACTGCCATGGACATGGCCAATGCGTCTCGGGACGGTGCGTGTGCAACCCGGGTTACAGCGGGGCGGATTGCGCAACCCGTGCTTGCCCTAGCAACTGCAACAGGCGTGGAGAATGTCGTCATGGACGCTGCGTGTGCGAGCCAGGCTTCATGGGGCCGGCCTGTGGCACCAAGACTTGCCCCAATGATTGTAACCAGAGAGGCCACTGCCTGCAGGGAGGGGTGTGTTCCTGCCACCCAGACTACACTGGCCCTGACTGCGGTCAGCTGGCATGTCCGGAGCACTGCAGTGGCCACGGAGAATGTCGGAATGGGACGTGCGTGTGCAACAGTGGCTATTCGGGCGATGACTGCTCAGTAGGTAGGCACAAAGGTTTAAACAATCAATCAGAATAGAGCTGGAAGGGACATTGGAGGTCTTCTAGTCCAGCCCCTTGCTCAAGCAGGAGACCTTGTACCATTTCAGATAGCTGGCTGGGCAGCCTTTTCTTTAAAACCTCCAGTGATGAAGCCCCTACTTCTGGTGGCAAACCATTCCACTGGTTGATTCTTCTCATTAAATTAAAATTTAATTAAATCACTGTTAGGAAAGTCCTGGTTGCTTCTCTCCTTGATTAGTTTCCATTCATTGTTTCTTGTCTTCTGGTGCTTTGGAGAACGAGTTAAACTATTGGGATTGGGTTTTAAGGTTCCTGGAAAACAGCAGCTTTTTTAATGCTATTTTGCTTCAGCTGTTAAATCCCCTTAATGTGTGTTTCGAATTGGCCCACATATGCTGGCTGGAGAACACTGGGAGTTGAAGTCCACACATCTTAAAAGTTGCCAAGGTTGAGAAACGCTGAACGAATAAGCGACAAGGTGATTTTTCGCTACCAGAGAGAGGAAAAAGGAGCTGTGGATTTTCTTGCACAAATCTATATACTATTAAAAGTGTCGTTCCTGTAATCTTTAATTGGCAAAACGGTGCATCATAGGGCAGAGGTCTTCAAACTTGGCAACTTTAAGACTTGTGGACTTCAATGTCCAGAATTCTCCAGCCAGCTATGCTGGCTGGAGAATTCTGGGAGTTGAAGTCCACAAGTCTTAAAGTTGCCAAGTTTGGGGACCCCTGTCATAGGGCAACCATTTTTGAACCCATATGCCCCAAAAGGGCTAATTTAAAGAATGCATCCAAAATCTGGGATCCATAACTCCCAAGGAAATGAAATTTGGGGAAGTTGTCATAAAATCATAGGGATCTTGGAAGTCTTGGTACTCCAATTGCCTGCCCAAGGCAGGAGTCCTTATACCTTCCTGGGCAACATGGCTGCCCAATCTTTTTTGAACACCTGCATGGATTTAGCTCTGGGAGCTAAACTGTTCCATTGATTAGTTGTTCTCTCACTATAAGGAAATTCCTTCGTATGCAGTAGTGGTGAATATCTGTAGTTCAGGTGTAGGATGAGGTTAAAGGTTCATTCTATGAGCTTGTGGATTGGTTTCTGAAGGTTTCATTACCAGGCAAGGTAACATCCACCCTGAAGCCCTTAAAAACAGAAGAACACTGACACTGACATCCCCTAAACCCCGCTGAAGATGTTACCTAGCCTGGTAACGAAACATTCGGAAACCAGCCCTCATGCCTTCTTATTTTCAGATTGAGTCTTCCTCTGAAGAACTTCAGTGCTGCTGAGCTACTGCTGCAGTCATGTGATGCTCATTTTGAGCAGTCTGTGACAGTTTCCCAGCCGCTCTCATAATCCCTCAGTTCCTCCTCCACCCAGCAGCAGCTACTTACAGTACTTGCCTGCTTGGAAGGAAGGGGGGAATAGGGAAGGCAGAAAGGAAGATTTCTAATGCTCCCTGTCAACTTCCTACAAAGAAAATCAATGGGGAAGCCTGCAGGAAATCAGAAGTTGCTTCCATATGCATTGCTTTTTTGCCCACTCGTGGTGATTCTGTTTCTTTTCTTAGATAAGGAAATATCTCTGAAACAACGGCTCAACAGGGCATAGGTTATCTAGTGTTTGAGCTATTATGGAATATAGAAGTGTGCACTTGATTTATTGGTGATGCTCACTGACTATCTCCCCTCAGACAATAAAGGCAACCTTATCTTAGCAAAGTTCTAAAGAGATAACTATAAAATGAGAAAGCAAGCAGTATTGATTTCTGCTCTTATATACACACACCGTGTGGTTTTTTTCCCTTGTCCTAACCAGAGATTCCATCCATTGGTGTCCGTGTTTCAAATCGAGATGAAACTTCTTTCCGCCTGGAGTGGAACTATCCCGAGATTTCTGTGGATGGATATGAGATCCATGTGGCACCCAAGGTAACAAGATACACCCCGGAGAATCCAACTTGTGCTGCCGTCCAAATGTCGCTAAACTACAACTCCCAGCAGCCCCAGGTGGTGTGACCAGAGAGAATGCTGGTAGTTGTGGTGCTTCGACATCTGGGTTCAACCAGAACTCATTTCTATTCATTGTAGCTCCTACTATAAGAAAACAATTGGAATTTTTTTTTTAGGCTACTAAAGGCCGCTCCACTCAGTCCGGCTGTCCATTTCTGGAAGGCACAGATGGCAAATGGGGTTCGTCCTTTATGCGGCCCCAGTTCACCTCAAACGCATTTTCTTTTTGTGTTCTCCTGATCTGCATGAAGATAGGATTTTACAGCTTGTGTCCGCTCAAATTGTGCTCTCCGCTTTGCTTGTTGCATTTAACTTCGTATTGGCAGGAATAGCCAGTGTGTGTGTGTGTGTGTGTGTGTGCGCGCGCGCGCGTAGGAGAGGGAGGGAGAGGGAGGAGTCAAGATGGTAAGGATTAGTATATGATCACAGATCTGGCCCTTTTCAATGTGAATCACCAAGTAATGTACATTAAAAATAGCTACCTACTTTTTTCCAATGCATTTTTAAAAAAATGATCAGTGCATCATTGAAATACAGAGGGGGGAAGATTTAGCTAAGTCCCAGGTCCATTCATTCATTCATTCATTCATTCATTCATTCATTCATTCATTCATTCATTCATTCATTCATTCATTCATTCATTGACTGCCTATGGCTACTCACCTTCCAATGGAATTCTGGACAGTGAATACGGAAATGGCACCAGCACCAACTGAGAGAACCACATTAAGGCTCCACAAAACCTTATTCGTTTGGCTTCTTTGAAACTGGGGTTAAATCCCTGTCTCTCGAAATGATAAACTACCCTGTTTCCCTGAAAATAAGACCTCCCCGGATAATAAACCCAATCGGGCTTTTGAGCACATAATAAGCTGTTGTGACCCAGCAGGATCCTTTGCAGCTGCTGAGCGACTCAGATAGCGACGAGCCCTACAAGTCGGCTATGGAGGAGGTGGAGGACCCTGGGCAGGGTTCAGACGCAGAGCAGGGACCAGAGAGGCTGGTTGGCCACCAGGAGGCGCCTGAGGCATGGAGCAGTGGGGAAGATCGGGAGGGTGGAGAAACGAAGGCAACAGCTGCTCCGGAGACAAGCTCCTAAAAGATAATGAAGCTCAGGTGGTTGGGGCATGGCTCCTCCCAAGAGCTTATATAAACAGAATGTTAGGGTTCTAAATACCATGCAGAAATAAATCATTGTCCAAGGCAAAACATCCTTAATGGTGCAATTTATTCCGCAAGCATGTTAGCACGGCTATGGAAATTTCAACTCTGGAAGTACATTCTCTAAGTTCAACCAGTTGAAAGTTCATGATCTCTCCCCACACCCACAAATCCATCACATGTCCCAATCATCATCTTCCACGCTGGCATGTACACCCATCTTCTTCCGGCCAGGTGTCGATGTGCGGAGACAAAAGATGACCTTGGCTTCTACAAAAGAATGTCAACAATCCATTCTACAATCCTACTCCTTTCTATTCCCCCCTCCCAACTACTACACTATTGAAACAGCATAGAAAATTATAAGAAAGTGTGGCAGGCCAAAGATCCTAAAAAGAATATAATTACAGGCCTGACAGGCGGCCTCTCCTCAAAAGAAAAACGTTTCCTGCAAAGAGAATAACATAAAAGTTAACATAACAAAATTAACCACCTCTTCTCCACCCAGGGGAACCCCTTGACTTCTCGGGAAACTTCCCATTGAATTGCTTTACTAACTTCTCCACTTTCAGGTTCCCACTGTTTACCCAATTAGCTTCAGACCAAGGGTAACCCTTCCAATGCACTAAGTACTGTAAGCAACCCCTATTCAGCCTGAAATCTACAATTTTTTCCACCTCAGATTGTGTTTCCCCTTCCATCACTACAGGAGGAGATTGAGCTTGGGTGGATGCTCTTCTGTTAGACCCAATTACTGGTTTCAACAAGCTACAATGAAATTCTGGGTCAATTTCCCCTAGACTTCTGGGTAGACTGAGTTGAACTGTAACTGAGTTAACTATCTTCACTATTGGGAATGGACCTAGAAATTTTGGACCCAATTCCTTGCTAAGCATTTCTAATCGTATGTATTTGGTAGATACAAAAACATTGTCCCCCACACGGTAGGGGTTTAGGAGTGAGCGACGTTGATCATCTTGCTTCTGGTAGGCTTCTGCTGCAACTGCTAGAGCCTTCTTCGTATTCTCCCATCCTTTCTTTAGCATGTCTATCCATTCACTCAAAGACATGAAAGAAGGAGGTTCTCTAGGCAACTCAGGCATGGCAACAACTTCCATGCCACTGGTAATCTGGAAACCCGCTAATCCTCTGCTGCTGTGGACCGCATCGTTGTACGCCACTTCGGCGAAGGGTAGCAAGTCCGACCAGTTGTCGTGCTGATAGTCCACAAAACACCTGATGTATTGTTCCACCACCGCATTGGCTCCCTCTGCTGCGCCGTTCATGCTGGGATGAACCTCTGAGCTCAGTTCTTGTGTGGACCCAATAGATCTCAGGACCTCTCTCCAGAACTTGGCTGTGAACTGGACTCCGCGGTCTGAAATGATCCTCTTGGGTACTCCGTGCAGGCGATAAATGTGTTTCACAAACATTTTCGCTAATTCGTTTGCGGATGGCAATCCTGAGCAAGCAATGAAGTGTGCCTGCTTAGAAAACAAATCAATCACAGTCCAAATTACTTTATGCCCACTGCTGTCTGGGAGTTCCATGATGAAGTCCATTGCGACCTCTTCCCATTGCCGTTTCGGGCTCTCTGCTGCAGGTGCTGTAGGTTCTGGGCTCTTGGATCCATTCATCCACGGCTGGCCTTGTTCCTCCTCCGAGGCCTCCCCCTTGGTAGGACTCTTCGTCACCTGAAGTTGGGGATCCTCTTCCAGAGGTCGTTTAGGCTTTTCCCCCTCCGAGGCCTCCCCCTTAGTTGGACTCTTTGTCACCTTAAGTTGGGGATCCTCCTCCGGAGATTGTTTGCCCTTTTCCTCTTCCGAGGCCTCCCCCTTGGTAGGACACTTCCTCACCTTAAGTTGGGGATCCTCTTCCAGAGGTTGTTGGCCCAGATGACTCTTCTGTGGTGGCATCTGGGACCCTCTCTTTACCGCCGTGGTGGTTGGTGCGCACGTTTGTGGCATTGGGGCTGGAGCCAAGCACTCTGATGCTCTGTGGCCAAGTTGACAACAATGGTGGCATTTAATTGGGCCCCACGAGGAATGGAACCTAGTTACATCTCTAAACTCAGGAACTGTTTCATCACACTGCCTTGCTCTCCAACTTGCAGCTGCCCCCTTGGTAAACCCTTCTTCCATGGTGGAGATTGCTTCTCTGTAGGAAGGTGGAGTAAGAACCTTTTGGGGCATTGCAGATGCACCTTGTCCCGCTTCCCATCTTGCAGGCCTGGCTTTGGTAATCCCTTCTTCCATGTTGGTGATTGCTACTCTGTAGGAAGGTGGGGTAAGAACCACTTGGGGCCTTGCAGGCGCACATTTTCCCGCCATCCACAATGCAGGCCTCTGTTTGGTAATCCCTTCTTCCATGGAGACTTCTTCTCTGTAGGAAGGTCTGGTAAGAACCCTTTTTGGCCTTGCAGGGGAGACTGGAACCAGTGGGGAGGTCAATCCCTCGGTTGGCCACTGCCCAGCTTTCTGCCATGGTGCCATCTGCTGAGGGAGGGCAGGTGCCCGCTGGCATCCCTCCCATCCATGACCTGGGGTTAAGACCCATCCCGGGGTTGCCTGCTTCACAGGTTGCAGCTCAACCAATGATGGCTGGCTAGGGGGTTTTACGTGCCAAGGACCCTCCTGCTGGCTTGGAGGAGTTATGGGCCAAGTAGGTGCCCTTTGCTGGTTTGGATGAGTTATGGGCCAAGTAGGTGCCCTCTGCTGGCTTGGAGCATTTCCCCATGCTGATGGCAAAGGAGTTTGTAAGTAGCATCTCTTCCATCCAAGTCCTGGGAGGAAAGCCCAATTTACTGCCCAATTTGCTTCATTTACTGGTTGCAGCCCCATTTGTGGTGGCTTGCAAGTAACAGATGCTGGAAAAATTCCTTCTTCCTGCCTCCTTTGAAATTCCCATTTTGAAAGGGAATCTTTCTTCCAGCTAGTTGCAGGGTGATAAGCCATTTTATTTATTGCTGTCTGGAAGGAGCCCAAACCTCCGTTCTAAGGGTTTTTTTTTTTCCAATCTTGCTTCTAAGCTGGGGGGAAGGAGGGGGAGCATGCACTCACAGTTTGCTGAAGAAATATTTCTGCCACCTTCCTTCGTCTTGTTGTGTCTCCTCCTGCATTCCTCCTGATGCAATTAAACTGGAAGCAGCATTCCATTGCCTTTGCAGTTCCGCACTCAGCTTCTTATCACCAAAAGCTTCTCATTTATTCTTCGCTGATATTTATGCTGTCCCGGCCAGCATTGGGGATGCCGAGACCCACATCACCAGATCTTCCATCACCAGCCCTTCCCCCTTGATAGGGGGAGGGAGCTAGTGAAATATTTTTAAAGTAGAGAGTTGAAATAATGTTAGGGTTCTAAATACCATGCAGAAATAAATCATTGTCCAAGGCAAAACATCCTTAATGGTGCAATTTATTCCGCAAGCATGTTAGCACGGCTATGGAAATTTCAACTCTGGAAGTACATTCTCTAAGTTCAACCAGTTGAAAGTTCATGATCTCTCCCCACACCCACAAATCCATCACATGTCCCAATCATCATCTTCCACGCTGGCATGTACACCCATCTTCTTCCGGCCAGGTGTCGATGTGCGGAGACAAAAGATGACCTTGGCTTCTACAAAAGAATGTCAACAATCCATTCTACAATCCTACTCCTTTCTATTCCCCCCTCCCAACTACTACACTATTGAAACAGCATAGAAAATTATAAGAAAGTGTGGCAGGCCAAAGATCCTAAAAAGAATATAATTACAGGCCTGACACAGAGATTTGGAGAGGAGACTTCTTTCAGGATACAACCGTTTAAAGTAATCTGCAGTACGTCTGGTCTGATCTGTTTCCATTTGTAACATGCTGGAGAAGCTGTTATCTGTATCTGTCGGAGTCTGAGTTGCTGCCAAGGTTCTTATCTGTGAGTTCGTGTTTGGGCTTTCAGTCACCAAGATTGTAGTCCTGTTATTAAAGTGTGGCATCCAGCTAAGCCTGTGCCGGCATTCATTACTGGACGGAGGGGGGTCAGAACAGTAAGCTCTCCCTGAAAATATTGCAACACAGCAGCAGCCATGAGGTGACCACACTCGCCACCTCCTGCACCTCAAAAATAATAAGACCTCCCCGAAAATAAGGCCAAGTGCTTATTTCGGGGGTCAAAAGAAAATAAGACCCTGTCTTATTTTGGGGAAAACATCGTAGTGAATCAATAAATTGGAGGGGAGGGGGTAGCGCCAGGAATGAATAAATAGTAATGAAAGCAAAATAAAACGTCATTGCCAGTTTTTTGAATCAGCAGCTCTGCATGTCAGGCGAAGTCCATAGCCGCTCTGCTACTAAAGCAGTAGCAATAAGAATAGCACTTAGACATACTCACCACTTCCCAGTGCTTTACAGCCCTCTCTAAACTGTTTACACAGTCAGCATATGCCCCCACACACACAAACAATCTGAGTCCTTATTTAAATCAACCTTGAAAGGATGAAAGAGTCAACCATGAGCCAGTCAGGATTGAACTACTGGCTGTGGGCAGAGTTAGCCTGCAATACTGCATTCTAACCACTGCATCACCATGGCTCTTCTATTATAGGAAGCCCTCCTGTAATAGCTTCTTGGAAACAATCTGGGGAATGTGCAGTAAAGGAACATTTAATTAAAAGCTAGTTGTGATACTTGGCTATGTGTTCATTTTGAAGATCTAACTTGGTAAACTTTGTTTTAAGTGTGCGTATCAGTGGTGGGATTCAGCCAGTTCACACCTAATCGGTTGTCAACTTTCTAAGCAGTTCAGAGAACCGGATGTTGGAAGAAATCTCCTTTTGTTTCTTTCCACTTTACAGGGCTAATCCTGTAAGGAAGGCAGGAAGGAAACATTCTGGTGTTGTTTCTAGCCTAATCATTATTGCCCTGTTTACAGAAACTGCCTCTCCGGTTAACCCTTATTACATTGTAACAGCTAAGGCGAAGCGCCCATCGACGTGAGTGATGTCAAGTTGCCATGCCCATTCAGTCACATGACCATCAAGCCATGCCTACCCAGCTGGTCATTAGGGCAGAGAACCGGTTGTTAAATTATTTGAATCCCACCACTGGTGCATATGCAAGAAGACTCACTCCTAGAAAGAAATAAAAATAGCAGTAGGTTTTTTTTCCCAGACACTCAGTGAAATTGCACTACTCACAGAAACCGTTTTACAGGTCAGTCCTCGACTTACGACCACAATTGAGTCCAAAATTTCTTTTTTTAAAAAAAATAATTTTTTTACATTTTTTTTTAAACATAAAAAAACAACATAAAAAATTCTCATCCATTACGTACAGCATGTCGTTGGTTACAAGCTTTGTGCATCCATATTTTCGGTTACATATACAGTCACAAATTTTTCATCTAATGTGAATAGGTACCTCACTTTCATTTCACATTATATGTTCAATTACAATTAATATTTCTTTCCTTTCAGCAACCCTCATTCCCTTGCATTCTTAATTATCTGTTTAATAACAATATACCTTTATGTAATCACTTAGCTTATTCTAATTGCTTTTACAATGTAAATTTTTTCCCCCAACTATTTATGTTTATACGTCACTACTTTCAATTAGCCCAAAATTTCTGTTGCTATGTAAAAAGGTTGTTAAGTGAATTTTGCCCCGTTTTACACCCTTTCTTGCCACCCTTGTTAAGTGAATCACTGCAGTTGTTAAACTACTAACACAGTCATTAAGTGAAACTGGCTTCCCTGTTGACTTTGCTTGCCGGAAGGTCCCAAAAAGGTGATCGCAGGACCCCCCAGGACACGGCAACTGAGATAAAGAGGTGTCAGTTGCCAAGCACCTGAATTTTAATCACATGGCCATGGGGGTGCTGCAAAAAAGTCACTTTTTTCAGGCTGTTGCAACTTTGAAATGAACTGTTGAAAGTGGAGGACTACCTGTGTTTAGAGTGTAGGAGGCGCCGTTTTCGCTGGCAGAGGGTTGCAGGAGGCCGTCACAGCTGAAAACGGAGCTCGGGAGCCTGTTTTCACTGGCAGAGTGCTCAGGCCGCCACAGGCACCCCCAACACGAGTGATATCGAGCTGGCCACGGCCACCGTGGCCACACCCACCCCGGTCCCCCCTCCAGGTCAAACACAACCCTGCTGCGGCCCTCAATGAAATCGACTTTGACACCCCTGCTCCTGAGCATCTGTATGTTGTGTGGTATCATTCTGTCTCTTTTTTTTCCCCTTTCCAACCTGCAGAAGGATCCTCAGGCGGGCGAATCCATTCACCTGTCTGGCAACGAAAGGGACTTTGAATACAAAGGATTAAAGCCGGGGGAGGAATACACAGTCACCGTTCGGGTGGAAAAAGGGCAACACTACGGACCCCCTTTCACCCAGACCGTGCGTACGCGTATGTAGTCTGGAGCTGTGGCTCCATTTCTGTCTGCCTCCTGCATTTTCCATTCCCCCCCCCCCCCCAATCCCTCGTTAACCTGTTCCATGTTCGTACAAATTCCCTTCTCCTTGTCAAGCAGGAAATCTAGGTCTGGTCTATTCTCTCTAAGTCCCACGTTTATTCAGATCTGGTCAAAGATAGGTCCTCGCATAACCTTTTTTTTTTTTGCCACGGTGATGAAGTGAATCATGCAGTCATTAAGCAAAGCCAGTTGACCTGTTGATTTAGCCTGTCAGAAGCTGCCTGGGAAGATTGCAAGTGTCAATCACGTGATCCCCCAGGACGCTGCAACCGTGTGGTTTACACGCCGGTTGCCAAGAGACAGAATCATGATCACATGACTGCGACAGTCATACGTGCAAGGACTGGATGTACACCACTTCTTTCAGTGCCGCCTTGTCACTTTGAATGGGCGCTAAACAAATTTGGTTGTAAGTCAAGGATTTTCCTGCAATACTAGAATGCCTTTTTCCCACTCTCATTTCTTGTAAATCCTTTATGCAATTCGTATATTTTGCCAGATTTCATTGTGTTCTTTCCCCCTCCTCTTTCTTTCTCTTTCTGTTTTTTTTTCTGTTTCCATTCTCCAAATATCATTCTAAATAAATAAAAATAAAGAGTGAACATCCTCATTAAGATCCTATCACACAGAAGGGGGAATCAAGCCATTCTCCAAAGCACCTGAGGGCAGAACAAGAAGCAATGGGTGGAAACTAATCAAGGAGAGAAGCAACCTAGAGCTAAGGAGAAGTTTCCTGATAGTTAGAACAATTAATCAGTGGAACAACTTGCCTCCGGAAGTTGTGAATGCTCCAACATTGGAAGTTTTTAAGAAGATGTTGGAGAACCATTTGTCTGAAGTGGTGTAGGGTTTCCTGCCTAAGCGGGGTTGGACTAGAAGACCTCCGAGGTCCCTTCCAACTCTGTTATTCTATCTATGACATTAGTAAGAGGAAAAACACATTAAAATGGATGTAATTATGCTAGTTTAAGAGGAGGTAAATCAGCCCATTATTAAATAATGGTTTATATCTCCTCGTTTGTTATGCTACTTTCTCTGCATTTGATCCTTACTTGCATTAAATAGCTGCAGCTCCTGTTATTCCTCATTTAGGAATAACTGGTCTGAGATGCAAGAATCTTAATGTCTATGGAGATTCTCAGTCATCCAACTCATGTTTGTTCCAAAGGTGTTTTCTTCAAAAGACAACTGGACTTTCTTTGTCTTTCCTTGAAGACGTTTTGCTTCTTATCCAAGGAGCTTCTCCAGTTCTGACTGAATGGTGGGGAATGGAGGATTTTGCAACGCAGTCCTTTCAGCAGTTCCAAGAAGGTTCCACAACCTATTTGCACTATACAGGTGACCCTGAGGTAAACCTCCAAGTGGCCTCAATGACTCTCAGAGAGAGTGCTAACGATCAGATGACTGCAAGGAATATCAATCCTTGCACTCTCCATCCTTCGGTCAGAACTGAAGAAGCTTCTTGGATGAGAAGCGAAACAACTTCAAGGAAAGGCCACACTTGAAGTACTGCATTCAGTTTTGGTCGCCACGATGTAGAAAAGATGTGGAGACTCTAGAAAGAGTGCAGAGAAGAGCAACAAAGATGATTAGGGGACTGGAGACTAAAACATATGAAGAACGGTTGCAGGAACTGGGTATGCCTAGCTTAAGAGAAAGAAGGACCAGGGGAGACATGATAGCAGTGTTCCAATATCTCAGGGGTTGCCACAAAGAAGAGGGAGTCAAACTATTCTCCAAGGCACCTGAGGGCAGAACAAGAAGCAATGGGTGGAAACTAATCAAGGAGAGAAGCAACCTAGAGCTAAGGAGAAGTTTCCTGATAGTTAGAACAATTAATCAGTGGAACAACTTGCCTCCGGAAGTTGTGAATGCTCCAACATTGGAAGTTTTTAAGAAGATGTTGGAGAACCATTTGTCTGAAGTGGTGTAGGGTTTCCTGCCTAAGCAGGGGGTTGGACTAGAAGACCTCCGAGGTCCCTTCCAACTCTGTTATTCTATCTATGACATTAGTAAGAGGAAAAACACATTAAAATGGATGTAATTATGCTAGTTTAAGAGGAGGTAAATCAGCCCATTATTAAATAATGGTTTATATCTCCCCGTTTGTTATGCTACTTTCTCTGCATTTGATCCTTACTTGCATTAAATAGCTGCAGCTCCTGTTATTCCTCATTTAGGAATAACTGGTCTGAGATGCAAGAATCTTAATGTCTATGGAGATTCTCAGTCATCCAACTCATGTTTGTTCCAAAGGTGTTTTCTTCAAAAGACAACTGGACTTTCTTTGTTTTTCCTTGAAGACGTTTTGCTTCTTATCCAAGGAGCTTCTCCAGTTCTGACTGAATGGTGGGGAATGGAGGATTTTGCAACGCAGTCCTTTCAGCAGTTCCAAGAAGGTTCCACAACCTATTTGCACTATACAGGTGACCCTGAGGTAAACCTCCAAGTGGCCTCAATGACTCTCAGAGAGAGTGCTAACGATCAGATGACTGCAAGGAATATCAATCCTTGCACTCTCCATCCTTCGGTCAGAACTGAAGAAGCTTCTTGGATGAGAAGCGAAACAACTTCAAGGAAAGGCCACACTTGAAGTACTGCATTCAGTTTTGGTCGCCACGATGTACAAAAGATGTGGAGACTCTAGAAAGAGTGCAGAGAAGAGCAACAAAGATGATTAGGGGACTGGAGACTAAAACATATGAAGAACGGTTGCAGGAACTGGGTATGTCTAGCTTAAGAGAAAGAAGGACCAGGGGAGACATGATAGCAGTCTTCCAATATCTCAGGGGTTGCCACAAAGAAGAGGGAGTCCAACTATTCTCCAAAGCAACCTGAGGGTAGAACAAGAAGCAATGGGTGGAAACTAATCAAGGAGAGAAGCAACTTAGAACTAAGGATAACTTTCCTGACAGTTACAACAATTAATCAGTGGAACAGAAAATGCCTCCAGAAGTTGTGAATGCTCCAACATTGGAAGTTTTTAAGAAGATGTTGGACAACCATTTGTCTGAAGTGGTGTAGGGTTTCCTGCCTAAGCAGGGGGTTGGACTAGAAGACCTCCAAGGTCCCTTCCAACTCTGCTATTGTATTGTATTATTGTAGGGGAAAAAAGTCCATTTGCCTCTTGAAAAAAGCACCTTTGGGACAAGGATCTTAATAACCATTAGGTGGCAGCAAAGAGTTATATTATTATTTTTTCTAGCTCTTTGCTGCCATTTTGGTGTCATCTGGATTTTACAGGCCAGATGTGGTAACTCTTGTTTATTCCTTTCGTTAAGCTCAACCCCATCTCTTTCCACCTCCAGTTGTTCCCCACCCTTATTCCCACTCCAAATGCAACGATTTGTTTTTCATGTATCTCTTCCTTTCCCCCCAGGAGTGGCTCCTCCCACTGGCCTGCAGTCATCACAAGTGTCGGGAAACTCCCTGACCTTGCAATGGGAATCACCAGCCTCTCGCCCTGAGGGCTACATCCTCAGCTACGTCCCTCTAGTTTCCACTCGGCCCGTTAAAGCCATGAGACGTGTAGAGCTGCCCGCAGCCCCCGAGCGTGTCACCCTGGAAGACCTGGAGAGCAGAACGCGATACCGCATCACCTTGGTTGCCCGTCAGAGTGGTGAGAACAGCCGAGCCACCAGCATTGTTGTCAGCACCACAGGTAGATCCCTAGTGTCTTGACTGCATCGGTCTAGAACTTTATTTCGTCTGGAAATGTCTGTGGAGATTCTCAATCATCCAGATCCCGGTTGTCCCAAAGGTGCTTTTTTGGAAAGGCAACTGGACTTCCTTGGTTTTTGGTTTTCCTTTGAATACATTTTGCTTCTCATTCAAGAGAATCTTCTTCAGATTTAACTGAGGAGGTGGGGAATGGAAGGATGTATATTCTTTGCAGTTACTTGGTCATTAGGACTTAAATACGAGCCAGCAGTGTGTAGCGGCAGCCAAAAAAGCCAACACAATCCTAAGTTGCATTAACAGAGGGATACAATCAAGATCAAGTGAGGTAATAACACCACTCTATAAAGCCTTAGTAAGACCATACCACACCTAGAATACTGCATCCAGTTTTGGTCACCACACTATAAAAAGATGTTGAGACTCTAGAAAAAGTGCAGAGAAGGGCAACCAGGATGATTAGAGAACTGGAGAATAAAACACACGACGAACGGTTGCAGGAACTGGGCATGGCTAGTCTAGTGAAGAGAAGGACGAGGGAACTTTAACTTTAACTTTATTTAATTTATAAACCGCACCCTCTCCCTGAAGGGACTCGGGGCGGTGTACAGTCATAATAAAAACACAATATAAATACATATAGATAGAGGAGGCAACATACAAACTGTACAATAATAATTAAAATTAAAAGCAACATTAAAATCTACCCCTAAAAAACTACCCCAGAATTAAAATAACTGCCAGGAGGATAAAGATGGGACTATAAATGGGCTAGGCCAGCTAATTGGAACAGGTGGGTCTTGAGTTTCTTACGGAAGGAGCGGAGGTCAGTAGTGGTTCTGATATCGGGGGGGGGAGGTCATTCCAGAGGGTTGGGCCCATCACAGAGAAGGCCCTACTCCTGGGCGCCGCCCGTTGGCATTGATTGGTGGACGGCACCCGGAGGAGTCCCTCCCTGTGAGAGCGAATTGGTCGCAGGGATGTATGGGGTAGGGAAGGCATGATAGCAGTCTTCCAATATTTGAGGGGCTGCCACAGAGAGGAAGAGGTTGGTCAAGCTATTTTCCAAGGCACCTGAAGGCCACACAAGGAATAATGGATGGAAACTAATCAAGGAGAGATTCAACGCTGAGGGTTGGTTGGTTTCTGATATTCCTGCAACACATGGAATAATAGTACAATGTTTTAATTTAATCAGAATAGATTTGGAAGGGGCCTTGGAGGTCTCCTAGTCCAACCCCCTGCTCAAGCAGGAGACCCTATACCATTTTACTATACCAGTTCAATCTTTTCTTAAAAACCTTCAGTGATATATTACATACAACCTCTGAAGGCAAAAGCTGTTCCACTGGTTAATTGTCCTCACTGTTAGGAAGTTTCTCCTTATTTCCAGGTTGCTTCTCTCCTTCATTAGTTTCCATCCATTGTTTCTTGTCTTTTGGTGCTTTGGAAATTAAGTTGACTTCTTCTTTGTGGTAGCCCCTCAAGTACTGGAAGACTGCTATCATGTCACCCCTAGACCATCTTTTCTCTAGATTGGCCGTACCCCAATTCCTGTCACCCTTCTTCAAATGTTTTTGTCTCCAGGCCTTTAATCGTCTTAGATGTTCTTTGCACTTTCCCCAAAGTCTCAACATCTTTCTGGTAACGTGGTGACCAAAACTGGATGCAGCATTCCAAGTGTAGTCTTACTAAAGTTTTATAAAGCGGTTCTAATACTTCACACGATTTTGATTCTACGTATGCTTCTGTTTATAACAACCAAGGATTGTATTAGCTTTTTTGGAAAAAGCACTTTTATGTTGAAAGGGTTTTAAAAAGGAAAGGAAAACGAACTGGGCTGCTTCCTAGGGCACAGAATACTGAATTGTGCATGTTGGACTAATTGGATCTTTGTGTGGAGTGAGCAGCAACTCAGAAATACTACTCCAAATGGTAGCCATGTGTTGAGTTCTCCCCATCTGATGATCACGTGATGAGAAACAACCAATACCATGGCTAAAAAGACGGGTGAAGGCACAAGATAATGTAATACCATACAAATGTGTGGACTTCAACGCCTAGAATTATTCACTCTGCCATACTGGCTAGAGAATTCTGGGAATTGAAGTCCACACATCTTAAAGTTGCCAAGGTTGAAAAACACTGCTTTTAAGTGATATTGGTTTGGAGCAGAATTTGAAGAATGTTTGTTCTCCAGAGTAAAATTTTTCTGTCCCAAATTTTTCTGTAACAGCATCCTTGATCCATGATTCTCCAGGGTAACCTAGAATCTTTGGCCTTCAGTTTCACAGCTTCCCACAAAGATATTTATATTTTACTACTGCTGATAACCCGGAGTTGCCCGGGTATTTATTTATAGGGAGAAAATGTCTAGACCAAACATAATTTGTAATGTTGGATTTTCCCCCTTACCAGAGGGAGCCCCCTTGTGAAGTACTGTAAAGCTGTTACCATGGCAACTCCACCGCACTGTACAGTAGAAGCCATTTTACAGCAGTATAGTAGAAGTCATTTTAAGGCACAACAAGCTGTATCGTAACAGAACATGCACCCCGAGGGTGTTAGGGGTGTCTTACTCCCACAGTATTTGTTTCCAGAAAGTAAGTCATCTGTGTACCAAGTTTGGTTGAAATTGCTCAAGGCGTTCCTGAGTTATGCTGGAACATACTCACACACACACACACAGAGACAGAGCGATAGATAGATAGATAGATGATAGATAGATAGATAGATAGATAGATAGATAGATAGATAGATAGATGATAGATAGATAGATAGATAGATAGATAGATAGATGATAGATAGATAGATAGATAGATAGATAGATAGATGATAGATGATAGATAGATAGATAGATAGATAGATAGATAGATAGATAGATAGATGATAGATAGATAGATAGATAGATAGATAGATAGATAGATGATAGATAGATAGATAGATAGATAGATAGATGATAGATAGATAGATAGATAGATAGATAGATAGATAGATAGATAGATGATAGATGATAGATAGATAGATAGATAGATAGATAGATAGATAGATAGATAGATAGATAGATAGATGATAGATGATAGATAGATAGATAGATAGATAGATAGATAGATAGATGATAGATAGATAGATAGATAGATAGATAGATAGATAGATAGATAGATAGATAGATAGATAGATGATAGATGATAGATGATAGATAGATAGATAGATAGATAGATAGATAGATGATAGATAGATAGATAGATAGATAGATAGATAGATAGATGATAGATGATAGATAGATAGATAGATAGATAGATAGATAGATGATAGATAGATAGATAGATAGATAGATAGATAGATAGATGATAGATAGATAGATAGATAGATAGATAGATAGATAGATAGATAGATGATAGATAGATAGATAGATAGATAGATAGATAGATAGATGATAGATAGATAGATAGATAGATAGATAGATAGATAGATAGATGATAGATGATAGATAGATAGATAGATAGATAGATAGATAGATAGATAGATAGATAGATGATAGATAGATAGATAGATAGATAGATAGATAGATAGATAGATAGATAGATGATAGATGATAGATAGATAGATAGATAGATAGATGATAGATGATAGATAGATAGATAGATAGATAGATAGATAGATAGATAGATAGATAGATAGATGATAGATGATAGATAGATAGATAGATAGATAGATAGATGATAGATAGATAGATAGATAGATAGATAGATGATAGATAGATAGATAGATAGATAGATAGATGATAGATAGATAGATAGATAGATAGATAGATAGATAGATGATAGATGATAGATAGATAGATAGATAGATAGATAGATAGATAGATAGATGATAGATAGATAGATAGATAGATAGATGATAGATGATAGATAGATAGATAGATAGATAGATAGATAGATAGATAGATGATAGATGATAGATAGATAGATAGATAGATAGATAGATAGATAGATAGATAGATAGATGATAGATAGATAGATAGATAGATAGATAGATAGATAGATGATAGATAGATAGATAGATAGATAGATAGATAGATAGATGATAGATAGATAGATAGATAGATAGATAGATAGATAGATAGATAGATAGATAGATGATAGATGATAGATAGATAGATAGATAGATGATAGATAGATAGATAGATAGATAGATAGATAGATAGATGATAGATGATAGATAGATAGATAGATAGATGATAGATAGATAGATAGATGATAGATGATAGATAGATAGATAGATAGATAGATAGATAGATAGATAGATAGATAGATAGATAGATAGATAGATAGATGATAGATGATAGATAGATAGATAGATAGATAGATAGATAGATAGATAGATAGATAGATGATAGATGATAGATAGATAGATAGATAGATAGATGATAGATGATAGATAGATAGATAGATAGATAGATAGATAGATAGATAGATAGATAGATAGATAGATAGATAGATAGATGATAGATGATAGATAGATAGATAGATAGATAGATAGATAGATGATAGATAGATAGATAGATAGATAGATAGATAGATGATAGATAGATAGATAGATAGATAGATAGATGATAGATAGATAGATAGATAGATAGATAGATAGATAGATAGATAGATAGATAGATGATAGATGATAGATAGATAGATAGATAGATAGATAGATAGATGATAGATAGATAGATAGATAGATAGATAGATAGATGATAGATGATAGATAGATAGATAGATAGATAGATAGATAGATAGATAGATAGATGATAGATGATAGATAGATAGATAGATAGATAGATAGATAGATAGATAGATAGATGATAGATAGATAGATAGATAGATAGATAGATAGATAGATAGATGATAGATGATAGATAGATAGATAGATAGATAGATAGATAGATAGATGATAGATAGATAGATAGATAGATAGATGATAGATGATAGATAGATAGATAGATAGATAGATAGATAGATAGATAGATAGATGATAGATAGATAGATAGATAGATAGATAGATGATAGATGATAGATAGATAGATAGATAGATAGATAGATAGATAGATAGATAGATAGATGATAGATGATAGATAGATAGATAGATAGATAGATAGATAGATAGATAGATAGATAGATAGATAGATGATAGATGATAGATAGATAGATAGAT
>JAKRSK010007279.1:0-20854 GCA_029891615.1 Natrix natrix natrix
AATCAGCCACGGTTCATCGATCTCTAACAGGGTGTTTTTTCCCCTGACACTCTCTGGCAGCATTGTGCTCCAATGCCTCATCTCCAGCTGACGCTTGGTTCCTAAGCGCTATAACATGTCCCCTAGGCTGCAGGTTGGTGAAGGAGGAGGGAGGAAACTGTTATAAATCTTTCCTTAGAATCATCAGTCTTACCATAGTTAGGTAAAATAGCTTTCTCGGTTAAACTCTCCTGATAGCAATAGCACTAAGACTTACATACCATTTCACAGTGGTTTACAGCCCTCTCTAAGCAGTTTACAGAGTCAGCATATTACCCCAAACAATCTGGGTCCTCATTTTAATCACCTTGGAAGGATGGAAGGTTGAGTCAATCTTGAGCCAGTGACTGCAGCTGGCAGTCAGCAGAAGTAGCCTGCAGTACTGCATTCTAACCACTGCGACACCACAGCTCCCCCTCCAATGAAGCTCTTCCTTGGCTTTACTAAATCCCAGCAACACCACAGTCTCCAAAACTGATCCATTACAATGCATTTTTTCCTCTCCTATTTTTCCCTAACTAGACCAATTGTTATCAAAGGGTCCAAAGCTCCTGAAGAAAATAGTAATATGAGACAGAATGTAAAAATAATAGTGTATATTCTCTTCTCATCTGCATATTTGCCTTTTGCCAATTGCAAAGTTTCAATACAAGTACATGTTAATACCACTAAAGCAATTGTTAAAAATTAAACAATATCCATTCTAATGGTTTAAAATTCCCATAGGCATAATTCGGAACGATAAACTGGTTGGATCTTACCATTCACCTGCTACATTTTTAAAATAAGAGTACATAATAGGTCCCCATTATATGAAGACATTTAAGAAGTGTTGATGGAAAAATCTGTGCAAATTCAGAAACATTTCCCAAATGTCCCCCTTCAGGAACTTATGGTGGCAAAAATATTTGACTTCTTAAACCTGTTCTTTTAAGTGCTGTTAACAGCAGTGTTTTATGTTAATTAATTTGTAACTCTTTTTCAAGGGAAGGTCTTTAAACTGTTCTTCAAAAAACTGAAATGGTAGAAAAAATGTTATTATCATAATGGCATCTAAAAGCATAGTAGGTACTCAATTTAGGTGGGAGAAATCAGTAGAGGTTTAGAGACTGAATTAGAGAAAGACAGGAATATTTTAATACTGTTTGGAATTGAAAGATACACAATAAACTGTTCCCAAAGAGCATCTGCAAGTTCAAATATAATGGTATCTCTGAACATTGATATCCTGGTGGGTGAGAAAGAAGCGACTGTATCACTCAACGTATTTTGAGATCCATGTGTGACAGTAGTGCTTGAGTAGAATAAAATTTCAGATCAATATATGGGGCAATGTTCTAAGTACAAATTAGAATGTCCCAAAGGGGCTTTTTCAAGAGGCAACTGGACTTTCTGATTTTTCTTTGAAGACGTTTTGCTTCTCACCCAAGAAGCTTTCTTAGCTCTGACTGGATGGTGGGGTTTCTTTCGTCTTCAAAGTTTAAAATGGTGAATTACTCTTTATAGCCTGCTTCTTCGATATCCAACTTTCAACACTATCGTAAAGCCTCTTAGGGAAAACAACTGCCTGCATGTTTCCGATCTTTGTAGGTACAGGCACATCACTGCATCTGAAAATCTGTTCGTTCGTGCTTGCCCTACCAAGTGCTGGTTTGTGGCACATTCCTTGATTTTTCTGCTAATAGTTGATTCTAAAGGGCAAAAAACTACCCACCATTAGATCACAGTTCAGCCTCCTTAGTTGCTGTTCAGAAGAAAAGTATTTTGTGCAGAATTGTTTGAAATGAACAATCACCTTCAGTACTGTCACCCTGAGGTAAATAAATTCCAACTTAATTCTGCTTCCCCCACTCTCATCTCACAGTGAAGTTCCTCCTCCTTTCTCCTTTCTTTCCCCGCCCTGCAAATAGGGCCCATCTCCTCTACATAGTCCTCATGCATATGCACTTCATTGCACTTAAGCTCAGTGAAAGCCTGCCTGACCTTGATTTATGAGATGTGGATCTCATTCTCTGGTCCCTACTGTTATGGGTTACCTACTCCCTATTCTGAATCCATTCCAGAAGGCAACGGGCAGCTAAGGGTTTGGCACATATGTTTTAAACACAGTTCTCAATAATGGGGTTTTTTTTAATAAGGCATCTTACTTTTTCAAAATGAGATGTTTCCACAAATAATTTTCATTTCACAAGGACAAATTTCCAAGAAATTTATTTTAGGACACATAATGTATACAGACGTCCACTAGCATCATTTGTGGTTAAGGATACATAATTGACTGTAATGAAGAGAAGCAAAATGATGACCAGTTATTTCTTCCCATGCCCACAAGATGTACCAGTGACACCCGTGATTCATTTTATTTTCCAGATGGCCAAACTGCACTCCCAAAGGGAAGTTTGGGGACGGTGACTAGATACATGAGAGAGATGTGAAAAGAATCAGTGTTGTACAGGTGTGGAAGGACTGGCGTGTCCATGAAGAACCATAGGAGGGGCTAGGAAGGCCTTGAGGATGGGTGAATGATGGTACAAAACGTTGCTCTCCCTATTCCAGTCTTTGTGTGAGAAAGGAGCTTTTGTGAGGAACAGGGGGCATCTGACAGAGTGGCCCAAAAGTTAAGATAAGTGCTATGACCAAGGATCAAGGCCCTTTTAAGTATATGGCATGCCTTCCCTTCCCCCAGCACAATCTAGGGAAAATGCTTCAGACTTTGTATCAGCATAGCACCTGCATGAGCCTAGATTTTTTTTAAAAAAGGTTGCTTGTTTGAATAAACAGCAGAAAGGCACCCTCCTTGCCTAAAGTTAAAACTTTCTCCAAAGTCCTGCTAGTATCATGCACAGCTCTAGAAAATAGTGACTGGGCTGAATGGCTGTCATGTGCTAGAAATATAGACAGAGTGTAAAGGAATAATTGTACTCCCTCTCTACTCTGCATGCAGGGGCACTTTGGATTTCAGTCTCATAACTGAATCATTCTAGAAAATGGATTTTCTGAGTGGGCACAGCCACCACTCAGCACTTTTTAAAATGCCAATTATGTTTTTTCTAACTTCCACATGTACTCACCATTCTCCAAAGATTGGGCATTCCAAAACCATACCCTACTCATAGTCTATAATTTTTAAAGTAATTCCTAAGAATTTATACATAAAACCATTTCCCTGAAATTGCAAAAGAAAAAAGAAAAAAAAGCTCAAAGTATGAGGAACAAACAGGGTATCCTTGAAATCTTAGTACATGAGGGTAGGTATGACAATGTAGCCATTACTAAAACTTGGTGGGATGAAACCCCTTACTGAATCATGTAAGGGGGCTGGAAGGGACCTTGAAGGTCTTTTAGCCTAGGCAGGGGGTTGGACTAGAAGACCTCCAAGGTCCCTTCCAACTCTAGTATTGTATTGTATTGTATTGTATTGTATTATTGTATTGTATTGTATTATTGTATTGTATTGTATTATTGTATTATTGTATTATTGTATTGTATTATTGTATTGTATTGTATTATTGTATTGTATTATTGTATTGTATTGTATTGTATTATTGTATTGTATTGTATTGTATTATTGTATTGTATTATTGTATTGTATTGTATTGTATTGTATTATTGTATTGTATTGTATTATTGTATTGTATTATTGTATTATTGTATTATTGTATTATTGTATTATTGTATTATTGTATTATTGTATTATTGTATTATTGTATTATTGTATTATTGTATTATTGTATTATTGTATTGTATTGTATTGTATTGTATTGTATTGTATTGTATTGTATTGTATTGTATTGTATTGTATTGTATTGTATTGTATTGTATTGTATTCAAACCTGCTGTCCAAGGCAGGAATCCTTATATCATTCTGGATAAATGGTTGTCCAATATTTTCTTGAAAACTTCCAGCGATGGAGCATCCATACCTTGAAGGTCTTTTAGCCTAGGCAGATGGTTGGACTAGAAGACCTCCAAGGTCCCTTCCAACTCTACTATTGTATTGTATTGTATTGTATTGTATTGTATTGTATTGTATTGTATTATTGTATTGTATCGTATTATTGTATTGCATTATTGTATTGTATTATTGTATTGTATTGTATTATTGTATTGTATTGTATTATTGTATTGTATTGTATTATTGTATTGTATTATTGTATTGTATTATTGTATTGTATTATTGTGTTGTGTTGTGTTGTGTTGTGTTGTGTTGTGTTGTGTTGTGTTGTATTGTATTGTATTGTATTGTATTGTATTGTATTGTATTGTATTGTATTGTATTGTATTGTATTGTATTGTATTGTATTCAAACCTGCTGTCCAAGGCAGGAATACTTATATCATTCTGGATAAATGGGTTGTCCAATATTTTCTTGAAAACTTCCAGCGATGGAGCATCCATACCTCCGGGAGGCAAGCTCTTCTATTGATTAACCATTCTTCCTGTCAGGAAATTTCTCCTTCTTTCCACATTGACTCTCCCTCTGTCAAGCTTCCATCCATTGCTTCTTGTCCTACCCTCAAGTGTTATGGAGAATAAATGGATGCCCTTTTCTTTATGACAGAGGCCTTCAACTATTGGAAGATGGCTAACATGTCACCCTAAGCCTTCTCCTCATTACGCTAAACATACCTAGTTCCCACAACTATTCAGCCTATTGTTTTAGCCTCCAGACCCCTTATTATCTTTTTTGTTCTTCTCTGCCCCTTTTCTATAGGCTCAGCATTTATGTTTTCACTGTGGTGACCAGAATGGGATGCAGTCCCCCAGGTGCGGCCTCACTATTGCAGTGTAAAGCGGTACTGTTACTTCCCATGATCTTGATGCTATCCCTCTGCTGATGCAGCCTAGAACTGCACTGATAGCATTGACTATCAAAATTAATCCAATTCCAAAGACAAATTACTCGTTTCAAATGATATCAAATCCAGAAAAAAAATCACAAGGCAAAAATCGTCAACAGATTTATATGGAGTGAGGAAAATACCTAGCAAAACATTTCAAACTTTTATGAGACTCAAAAGATAGAGGGGATCTTGCTCTTCCAAACTTTCAACTCTAGTATAGACCAAACTGTCCGTCATGGCTAACTGTGGATAAAATACCCACACCAGAATTACTTGGGTAGGGCCAAAACATACTATGCTGATGTACTTACAATTTTTTGGAAAAATAAAAACTGCCCTCCAAAATGATAAATTTAGAGTTCTATCTATCATGAAGTTGAATAGCTCTTGTGAAGAAAAAGTGTTTTCTGCCTGTGGAAGGACTCTCTTGCATTCAGCATAGGAATAACCAAGGTTTATTGTGGCCCAAGCTTTGATTGCAGAAATCCCCACATCCCCTTCCTGCCATTAACTTCACAGTTGAAACAGTAAGTGCATGTTCCAGGGCCTGTTCTCAAAAATTATCCTTGACCTATTTTCCCTCTCTTAGTGGATACAACAAGTTAAGGAGTCTCCTCAGACTATCATCCTTCACAAAGCCTTTTCCCTCTTAGCCTAACCTCCTGCTGTCTCTGCTCATTCCAAGTGACAGCCCAGCCAGGAAAGTATTTATTCTGTATTATGGGTTAGCTTTGTTTTTATCTCCTAAGTAAACCCACCAATATTTATAGCCCTGCCTCCACACTTGTAGCATATATCCATCTTTCATTCCTTCCCTGTCACCTGTTGAAATGAGAACTTGCAGCCTCTCCTGTCCTTCCCTTACATTGGCTTAAATCACACCAGATGTGGACCCTCAAGGCAAGAGGACGACTAATTGATTTAGCCAGCCACAGTACACCTATTGTGTTTTGACACAAACATTGTGGTGTGGGGGTTTATGTACTCCCTCCCATTCTTGCCACAAAAGTCAAAGGTTATTCAATTAAGAAGTCTAGAAAGTGTGACTAATAATCCATGGACTATTTCTACTGTAAGATGGGGGGTAGATTTCCTTTGGACTACCCTGAGAACAACCGCCTCACCAGGCTGGCTGTAATGATGATGAATAGCTGGTGTGTGCAAGCTGTTAGTATTTGTTATGTGTGTGGGAGTAGATGGCAGGCGTATTGGGCAGTACACCTGCTGAGTTCCTTGAACCAGGAACAGCTGTGTGCATTGATTTAAAAGACTGCTACTTGGAGTTGCAGGAACGAATCAAGTGACAGCCCATTAAAAAGAGAGAGAGAGAGAGAGTTTTATGATTTCCCCCCTTCTTTCTACAAACAAGCGGCCACATCATATGTTTTTCTAATGCTACCATAATTCAGAATTAAACCCCAACCCAAGGTGTCACTTGGTGCCATGTCAGAATTGTAATGGCTTATTTTAAAGGTCATTATGCGTGTACTGGTGAGAATGCTGATGGAAAGGGGTGAAGCAGGGAGGAGGCTTGGCACAAAGGTGCCATTTCATTTCACATCTGCTCCACCCAGGCAATTTGGAGCAATTAGTTTACGTACATTAGACAGAGCATGGTATCTCTAGGCGTTTGCAATTGTGGCTGAGAAAAGTAGATTTCCCCCTCTCAATAACTATAATGAACAGCAAAAGATTAATACAAAATTATAGCCGTTAGATCTGGGCAACGAGAGAACAGACTGCGGACACGAAGTGACTTAACAGCTCTTTATTAGTAGTAGTAGTGATCCAGCTTGCTCTGTGGTCGGAGGGTTCCCCTTTTATAGGGATCGGGTACGCCCCTCGACCAATCAGAACGATACCTGTTTCCCGCTGTAGCAGCGGACCAGAGAGGAGACTTGCCACGATATATGTTAATATCTAACAATAGCCATGGAAATTTGCTTCACTGAAGTTAAGAAATTAGTTTATAATTAGGAAGGGCACTCAAGAGCTGGGACAAGGCACAACAGACGGCCCTGCATGGCATGCCCTCTAGCTCCCATGCCAGAGTGAGAAGCTCTATGCCAGGGGTGTCCAAACTTGGGAACTTTAAGACTTGTGGACTTCAACTCCCAGAATTCCCCAGCCAGCCATGCTGGCTGGGGAATTCTGGGAGTTGAAGTCCACAAGTCTTAAAGTTCCCAAGTTTGGACACCCCTGCTCTATGCTCTTCGTCTTTTTCTTCCCTTCTGTTCCCCCCCCCCCATTGTGGGGATGCCCTATGTTGGGATGCCTATGCACAGACACATCTGGCACCTTTGCCAGTGTTTGGAAAGATGAAAGAGGGGCTCTTTTTCAATGTCTTCAAGATCTTGGAAGTTGTGACTGGATGATTTAGCTTTGCCTCTTCACAGTTTCCAACCAAAAGAATAAGAGATGGCTTCTGTTCAAGGTATCAAGAACCCCATGAAACAAGGGCTCCTGATCAAACTTGTTCTGATCAGTGACTATTTTTTCCATTGAAGAATGTGACTGTGACACTTGATACCTTTGCACTTTGTTTCCTCCTTAGCTACCTCAGGAAGAAGGATAAGCAAAGTCTACAAGACTTTTGTCTCCTTCTGAACTTCTCCCTCCATTCTCCTAAAGTTCTACTTAAGAGATTGGGACTACAGAAGGCCAGACAAAGTTTTTGGCAAGTTGAATTAGGTTTGGAGGCTGGATATTGGATAATAACCACTTTTGGATTGTTTTTTTAACATGGCATCTTTATTTCCTCACTATTGAATGCAAGGGTACCAAAGTTTCAAAATGTTATATTTATATTTGTCAGTACTCAAACTTGAAATCTTACCATAGACAACTATTGTATTTTACTGTTTTGGTAGCAGTGAGGGCTGAAATCTTTTTAACTTCTTTTTTTTCCAGAGCACACAATCAGCAGATCTTTTTTCTTCTGATGAAAATTAGTAAACCAGTCACATCAGTTCCTCTCCTAAGGAAATGTTGAGGCTCCTTTAAGCCAATTGTGACAGTCAATGACAGCCTGAGCATTAAAAATGCATTCTAACCAATATGCTCTCACAGGGAGGGGCTTCTCCAGGTGCCGTCCACTAGGCAATGCCAGCGGGCGGCGCCAAGGAGTAGGGCCTTCTCTGTGATGGGCCCAACCCTCTGGAATGACCTCCCCCCCGATATTAGAACCACCACAGACTTCCGCTCCTTCCGACAAAAATTGAAGACTCACCTGTTTCAATTAGCTGGTCTGGCATAATTATTACTGCTACAACTGTTACCTCCTGGAAATACATTCTCAACTGGTATTTTAAGGGTATTGTTTTAAATCTAATTGATTTTAGGGCTTTTAGAGCCATATTCATATTCTTCTGTACAGTTCTTTTAATTTTTTAACCTCCTCCATATGTATATTTATATCTATATTTATATTTGTATTTATTATCTATTATTTGTTGTGTGGACTGTACACCGCCCCGAGTCCTTTTCGGGAGAGGGGGCGGTCTAGAAGTGTGAAGAATAAATAAATAAATAAATGCCAACAGTTATGTAATTGTAGAAGAGATACCCAGAATACCAACAAGAGGATCAGTTTTACCATTAGGTTTGCCAATGTCTCCTGCCCTCCCAATTGCATACAAGCAAATTATGCAGGTTTTAAGCTTTTCTTCCCCAGTTACATCTCCTGAGCAGTACCCACAGAACAGGGGTCTCCAACCCCCCAGTTCATGGACCCGCATCAGGCAGTGGCATGCCAGCAACCAGGCCACACAAACAAGCGAAGCCCCATCCATGGGATGTGGGCAGCATGCCAAACTACTCCCCCTAGGGTCTGCAGAAAAACCTTTCTCCATAGAACTGGTTCCTGGTGCCCAAAAGGTTGGGGGCCACTGCTCTAGGTTTTTATGCCTCTCAGTTTATCTCTGGATCCCAACTAAGGGTATTCTTCAAAGGAAAAAGGAGAGGGGGCTGAAAACTAGAGCGGTGCTACTTGTCAGCAATCAACATGGAAAGAAAAAAGAAAATCAACAGCTTCTTTGAAAACACTTTAGGAATGGATGGAACAGCAGTATAGGGGAGAGAGAGAGAGGGGGGGGGGGGAGGGAGGGAGGGGAGGGAGGGAGGGAGGGAGGGAGAGAGAGAGAGAGAGAGAGAGAGAGAGAGAGAGAGAGAGAGAGAGAGAGAGAGAGAGAGAGAGAGAAGGAAAAAGCAACCAGAATCATTATAGGAAGCAATTAGAAAAAAAGCAAAACACATCCAGGGAGTCAATGAGTGAATGAGTTATGCTCGCCAGTCTGCTTTAAATACTGTGTCCACTTCTGGGCCACCCACCTTAAAGGACTAATAACACTTTCCCCTATTCTTCAATCCATTTCATAGGACTTTGAAACAAGGCTGCCAAGATTGTATTGTTCTGCAAGCTCAAAATGCAAAGGACAGGAAGAAAAGGGGCCTGATGATGATTGCCCTCCGATGAATCTCAAGTGAACACTTAGGGAAGCACAAGAAACATCCAAAGAGTTTCCCATCCCTGATATGTTACAGGGTTGCAATGATCTTCTCACCCCCACTTTGCACAAAAGGGAAAGAAAATAAATTTCCAGTGTTCCCTATACCCACATTATTCTGGACATGTTGTGTGCATCTGTTTCGGGGGGAGGGCATGGGGAGAGAAAAATTGGTATGAAGGGAAATTTCCTGGCTGCTACAATGACATTCCTATGTTACGTTTAAAAACCGCAGCAGGTTTTGAAGTGGAAAAAAAGTGGAAAAACCCAAACCTGTTTGCATTTTCTAAGCAAGTGCACTTCACAATACTTCTGACTTTGATCATATCTTGCTATTGCACTGGAGCAGGGTAGAAATGTAAAATAGTCATTGAGTGATGCACACAGGCAAGCTCCAGAAAGAGGATTCTGAATCTCTAGGTTTGCATGGGGGAGAAGAAATGGCTGTTTTGACACTGGGTGCCTAAAGATGGGATGAGTTTTGGCCAGTGAGAATATTGGCCACTCATTAGCTCTGCAGAGCCACAGAATGACAAATGGAACCAAAAGCTTTCCCGAGAATCCTACTACACCAAACCAAATGCATATTTCTTTTCTTCAAAATGCTTGACTTCCTTGACATCAGGAATAGAACCTGGAGTGTTACAAAGCTGTTAATAGTGGTGAGTATCCTACTTTTGGTCAGTTATCCCATCACTTACAGGTCTTCAAAATCTAATGGACTAGATGAAGTAGGATACAACCTTCAATAGGACTCAATATAGTACCGGTTGAGAGACGGATGCAAATGATCTGGAAGCTAAATGCTGGAGAGAAAAATGCGAGAAACAGATTAATCTTGAGAGAAAAACAATACAACAAAGCAGAATTGACAGCACATTTCAAAAACCTGTAAGAAGAGTTACACAGAAGAAGGTAAAGACCTCCATTATCACCATAACAAGAGGTGGGCTGAACATACGTTAACGATTGGTTCACCAGAAATATGAGAGAAAGCGCCTTCCTCACTTTCATGTGGCTTCAAACACAGCAAATCATCTCAGGCAGCCTTGGTGAGTAGAGCAGGTGAGGCGTAGCAATCAGCTGGACTTCGTGGGTGGGGAACAAAGCCAGAGAGTGAGATAAATAGGACACGCTAGCACCAGGGTGGGCGGGCCCAGACAATGGTCGGAACTATCGGTTCACCTGAAGCGGTCCGATCCAGCAGCAGCCCATCTCTGCCCATAACACAGGACATACAGGTAGTCCTCAACCTATGAGCATAATAGAACCTGCCCATTATGGTCAGAAGTTGTAACAGTCATAAAGTGGGTCACCAGGTGGCCTTTTCTGCAGTAATCATTACGTGAACTCCATGGTTGTAAAGCAAACTGATTGTTCATTATGAGCTGATTTTGCCGAAAACTGGAAGTAAATACCAGGTTTCCTCAAAATTGTCACAAAATGTGGTCACATGACTAAAACCATAAATGCAGACTGGTTGCTGAGTGCCAGAAATATGTTGATATGGCGGGGGGGGCAGCTGTCCGAATATCAAAGCTGGATCATAACATTTGAGGGGGACTGCTAAGCAACCAGTCATACGTCAAGGACTATCTGTAATTCAGATGAAACAAAAATTGAACAGCTAATACTTCAGAAGATAGAAATAAAATTCAAAATCTTGGTCTAATGAAAATTCCATTGGACAAGTAAGATCCTGAAAATTAGCAGAGGGTACTACAATAGAAAACAGAAAACAGATGTGCAAAAATAGAATGTGGAATACATTATTTGATAATGGTACTCGTGAAAAAGATCTCTGAATAGTAGTTGACTGCAAACTGAATATAAGTCAGCAGTGTGATGCAGCTACAAAAGTAGAAAAGGCAATTTTAGAACTATAATTTCTAAATCATAGCAAGTAATTGTTGTATCTTACTTTGCTTTGGTTAGGCTCTACGCTGAATATTGTGACCACTTCTGGGGACCAACTTTAAGAAACATCTAGGCCAGGGGTGTCCAAACTTGGGAACTTTAAGACTTGTGGACTTCAACTCCCAGAATTCCCCAGCCAGAAATGAGAAACAATAGCCAGGAACCTAGAAACTAAATTGCATAAAGAAAGACTGGAGGGACTAGGAATGTTTAGCCTTAAGAGAGAGAAAAAATCTAACAGGCTATCTTATAGAACATCAAGCCCTGTTCTATATCATTCTTGCGTTCGGGATACTGAATGATGAATGTAAAGTTTAGGAACATTCTGATTGAATATAAGAAAAAAAATTCCTAAGAGTAAAAGCACTACAATATTGGAATAAATTAATTGGAGAAGTGGTGGGCTACCTTTAATAGTTATGTTGAGCACTCACTAGAAAACCATTTATAGGAGTAATTTAAAGCTGTCAGTATGGTGTTTGCAATGGTGATCTAAATGGATTCTCCCAACTCTATAGATTCTAGAATCAGAGAATTCTCTGAACTCCTATTACCTATAAAAAGACCAGTGAACATCTATGTCTGAAAGAACTTATTTCTGAGAGATCATAAAAAGGACCATGAGGGGAACCCAGACAACCACCCCCAAAATGGATTCAACTCAATTCAATTTTTACATGAAATGGAGGCTGATGAAGCACAGTTGCCTACCTCAAAGCTTAGCTGTGATTAGTTTCTTCAGCATATATGCCACATTATTCTTCTGATCCAAAGCCATAAGCAGTATTTAATTTTATACAAAATAGTTGTTCATCATAGGCACACAGCATGCCTCCAACACTCAATGCATTTTTCCAGAGAGAACAAGACTTACAGTAACACAGGGACTAATGCTCCAAGGTGACATAATTGTTATTCCAGCTGAGATGTGACAAAGAATTTTTTTAAAAAAGCTATGAAGGCCAGTTAGACATGGCTATAAGTCTATTTGTTTGATGTCCGTGGTTAAATAAAAAAAACATTTGTCTCAAACTGTGAATTTTGCCAGAGGAAACATTCTCTGTGAAAATAACTGTTGATGATTATAGCAATGCTTAGCAGACTAGGGAAGAGAGTTGGAGCTGATATTTGCCAACTTGGGAGGTCATACATGCTTAGTTGTGATCGTTTTTTTTCTAGGCATCTACAGATTACAAAGATCTACTGGCATTAATTGCTTTAGTAGTTAGTAGTTCATCAGGCATGTCCTGAGGAGCTCATAAAAGAAAATGTCCCATAATTTACAGAACAAAATTTTGCATTATTTGTAGAGAAGGATAACTTTGTATACAACCTTGTCCTGCCTTCCCAAAGTCAAAAGGAAAGCAATAGTTAAAACTGTGATATGAATTCCAGCACAAGAAAATGAAACCTCAGCTTTATTAAATAGTAGAGTGACTCCCCTCCATCCATGAGTTGGTTTGGAAATTCTGGAAGTTGAAATCCTCGCATTTTAAAGTTCTCAAGGCTTAGAAACATTGATTTAAGGCAGGCAAAACCCTGACTTCTGTGCAGAATGTGAGACTTGGTTAAGCAGAAGCACCCAGAATTTTCAGAATGTAAGAGTCTTAGTTAGCCAGAGACACCCAACTAACACAGTAGAAAAGTGATACTGGACAGAAGGGATTCTTGGTCTGGTTCAGCTCTTATCATATTGTTCAGCTCCGCTAGTGCGAGTGGTAGATTTTGCAGAAAGATATTTAGATGGTGTTTTCCTATGCGAAACCAAAACTTTCTATACCTCTTTTTATTGCCCAAGAAAGGAAAGTAGCCATTTCCTTCTTTGAATACCACTGAATCATGGGAGTCAATTGCTCTGATGGGTTCTTTTAGATATTTTACATGACTTCTAGAGCCTTTGTAAGAGAGGATTAACAAAGGTAAATAAATTGTAGTTTTAAAACCATTTACATGGATACTGATTGGTTGTGTGAATCCACTATTATTCAGAAGAAAACGGGGCTACCGACTTTACTGCTTATGGCATAAGAAATGGGGGGGAAAATCACAGGTTAAAAGAAGCTAAAAATATTTACTCTGGTAGAATGAAAATTAGGGGGTATAGGAATGTTGAGTGTGTGAATTGAGTTATGTTGAACATAAATTTATTTGATTTTTTGATATTGGGATGGATGTTGATGGGGGGTGAGAGTGCGGATAGGATTGTTGGGGGGGTTATGGTATAGTATTTTTCTTTTTTTTTGGGGGGGGTGGGGTGAGTGGAAAGGTGGGAGGTGTAGTTTTGTGAAATGTTTGGGGATTGGGGGATGGGTTAAAGGGTGTAATGGATTGAGGGATGTGGTGATGGTGATATTGGGAGGTATTAAAGGGTAGTGGGTGATGATGTGGGGGGGATTGAAATTGAAATTGGAGGGAAGGTATATAAATAGAAGAGTTTGGTGGATTAGGGTGTGATTGAGTTGTGATTAAAGTAATTAGAAGATTGTTGGGGGGGAAGGGATGGGTGGTAATGTTTTTATTTATGATGGGGGTGTGTTGGTTATATTGTGTTTAGAGGTTGTATGGGATGAGTATGTGGGGTTGGGAGGTTGGGGGGGTTGGAGGGTTTGGTGTATTGAGGGTGTTTTTGTTGGTGGGGGGGGATTTGTTGTTGTTGTTGTGATGATGGGAGGGGTGGTTGGGAATTGGGGGGGGATGTTTGTTTTGGTGTTTTGTTGGTTTAATTTAGATATCTATCTCTAAGGTTTGGTTGGTTAATGTTATAAAATATTATTACGTAAATTTCAAATAACTATCAACCAATGCAGTAAGGTGGAGAAATATTGACATTTCATCACCTCCATTATACCCCTAAAACTACAAAGTGATTCATGAATATGGTTCCTATTAGGGTGAGATTTGCCTGCAAATCTTTCTCCACAAGCGCTCTCTGGGGCAGACATTATGTTTCTCCGTACTTGTGTTACTGAAGCAAATTAGACTTTTAAGTTTGGATTGACAAGTTCTTTCTAATGCTTAAAAAGTTTTGGAACCTAAAAATTTCCTTTTATCTGATCACTCTGCTAGACCAACGTAGGACGTGAAAATACTGTTTTTCCAAAGGGCAAGTATAAGGCCTCTTTAAACTTTGCAATAGAAAATGATGAAGAATATAGTTGTTAATTGTAAGTATCCCATCTGGGAGTTGGCCTCTGGCCCTCCCTCTCCTCTGTGTATTTGGAATAATTTGTAAAAAAATATAGCTCTTCTCCCTTGACTTGTAATTGATAGATATGAATGTGGTATTTATGGCTTGGTGTCTTTATTAGTTTAGCTCTACTTTTAACTGTTTATATTCTATTTTTGATTTTAAATGCTCTTAGCATGCCTTGAGTGCTAAGGCGAACAAAGAGAGCATTAATGCAAACATAAGGGACTGAAAGCTAGAAAGGATTTTGATGACTTTTATTAAGCAGTTCAAAAAGGACCCAGTTTGTGCCATTGGTCTGTACAATGCCTCCAGATTGTTTATATTCTGCAATCAAAATGTATAGCCAAAAGGTTTGTGATGAAATAGCCTGAGAGGACACTTGGGGGCCAATTATAATACTACTCTAGGAAATTCGCAAAAACCTAAATATAAGCTTGATATTTAAGTTTACCTTTTAGTGCTTTGAACTGAATTAGTGTGTAATGTGCTGGGTGCCCAGATGTTCTCCTGGGTCCCCAAATGTGGAGTGTCCACTGCCTGCTTATTCACAATGCTATCTGTCTAAGATTAGCCTTATATAAGTAAGCTCTTTTTGTACCTACCAAAAGGTAATGGTACCTACACCATTATGACTTAGAGTTAGAACTTAGAATAACTTTATTGTCACCTTTAATGTACACTAATTGCCATACATTAGATTGATATTTCATTGCATTCAGCATGTATATTATTTGAGCAATGGCACTTAATAAATGAGTGTAATAGTAGAAAAGGTACAAATAGCAACACTACTGCAGTGTTGCTGGATTCCTTTCCATGAGAGATCATCTGGGAGGAAGATAGAATGAGAATTGCCCATAATTGCATAAATTGTCAGTCTCTCAAAGGCTGTTAAACCTTCTCTGGAATACCAGGCATTTATCTAGAAAAGTAGTGCCTTGCAGTCCAAAAGTAATGTATCTGAAGCGGTGGTGGGATTCAAGCCAGTTCACCACACCAATTCGGAAGAACCGGTTGTTAAAGTTTTCTGAGCAGTTTGGTGAGAACTGGTTGTTGGAAGAAATCATTAGGGTAGAGATAATTGTTGAATTTATTTGAATCCCACCACTGATCTGAAGTCATACAGAAGTAAAACTTTGCAGGCTTTTGAAGATTATATATTCCCTACTAACGATTTCTAAAACAAAATGGAAGGAGAGGCAATGAAATAATATGGAAAAGGGGAGATGAAGATTATTTAAATCTGGTACTGGAGGAGGAGACTGGGCCTTCTTACCCTTCCCACCTCTCCTCCACACTCCTAGCAGCATAAATACAGATCTCGTCTGTATTGGTTTTCTTTTGCCATTTTATATATATTTGCACATTAAGGCTGAGATAAAATGCTGAAGTAGTTAGCCTGGTCATTAACAAAATGCTGGCACAAGAAGACAAGTTGGAATAAGAGTCATCTCATATACAAAGAAGTGGGATAAAAAAAACTATTTGTTTATTTAACTACTGATATTATACTTTAAATCCTGCCTTTTATATACAGGGAGTTCAATCTTATCGCCAAGAAATGAGCAGATGTATGTCTCAAAGTCTAGGTTTTAAATGAGGGATATCCACAAAGGAGAAAGAAGATTCTGAACTTGTTAAGACCCTACTTTCCTTAGCAAACTCTTCCCTATTTCACCTTGGCCACTGAGATATCAGGGACATGCTCTAGGTAATTCTGCAACAAAGAAGAGAAACTTTATATCAGACAACAGGCTCTAATATACACCATAGGATATCTTGAAAAAATTTCCCTTTGTTTTATCCTTCTCTTTCCTTTTTGATTTCTGACGTTAGGGTCTGTTTTCTAATTATTGCTCGCCTTCAATAGTAAGAAAGATTTCTGTTTCAATACCTAGCATTTTGCAATCATCTACCCAAGGGTATATAGAATTCCATACCCACTCTCAGATAAACCTGTTTTTCCAAGTTTTAGAAGCTATAATCAGCAGAGTACACAATCTGGGATGTGTTACTCCTTCCTCAAAGCGATATGAAGGGGTATAATTTGGACATAAATTTGGCATGGTATTCACTGATGAAATGCGCCGGGTGGGTATCTTTGGGCAGGAAGTTAATCCTAGAGGAAACTGGGAGTCCCAATGTCAGCATGTAAACTACCAGTCCCTGTCAGTATAATGACAATTAATACATCCAGCAGTGGGCTGCTGAGGCACCAGTGGGAAGAAGATCATCAGTGCTTCTATGATTAGAGACTCCCTTAGAGGACATTTTAATTCTCCATACTTACTACTATGGCCTCTACATATTAATGAGTAAACATATAAATAATGAGCAAAAACAGATGAATAAATAAATATCAGTAGCCTCTAGTTAAGGATAGAATTTTGAAAGGCAAAACTAAATGAACAGATTCATTGCAGCCAATCCTAACCCCACCCCATCTTGGAAAGGCATTTATCATGAGATACACTCTGGAAATAAGACTTACGTGTGCTGGAGTTTTGCAAGGAATGTGGAGGGGGGGGGGTTGCATGCAAGAGGGAAAAACTATAGGTAGGTTTTTAAAACCCCTGTAATATGGCCTTTTATAAGTGATCAAAAAAAATTAATTGTTTATACTAATACTATTGCCTGTGCAATTATATTTATCTTTCGAAATATTTTCCAGGATGCAAGTCTGTTGGAAGAGGGATAAAGCCTTGACTGTATCATGGGCACTGGAATATAATTTGCATACTGATCCGAAGCACACCTCACAAAGGCTATAGCAAGTTGATTTGCAAAGTATTTAATAAAAGCAGGTTTGAGACTGGACACATAAACACTTCTCCTCAACTCAGGCTGTTAAATTTCACACTATTGTGTTTCCCCAGGGTCTTATTTTCTTTTGCCCCACAAAATATGGCCTTGAGCTTATTATAGGGGAGGGCTTATTATTTTCTGGGGCTGGTGAGAAGTGAGGCGCGCCTTTTATCCTTTCCAGCTCCGTCGCGTTCCTCATCATTGTGCTCAGGGAAGTGGCTGGTACAAATAAAACCCTTCTCGCGTGTTCAATCAAACTTCTTGAAGTTGTTGAGAAGGGGTTTTTTTTTTACCAGGGGCGTCCCTGACCCACCAATGGTGATGGAACGCGACGTGAAGCTTGAAAGGTAACAGGTGACGCCTCATGCACAGCCAGGCCCAATAAACTAACCCCCAATAAAAAGACCTAAAAACCGCCCCACAAACGCAAACTCTCAGCCCCAATTGTAAAGGCAGCCTATACTACCTAGTTCTCCCCTTTCCCCGCTCCCCCGCCATCTCCCCTTTTTAGCGAGGGGTGGCAGGTGGGGGGGGGGAGAGAAGCGAAGGCAACTAAAATAAATACGCCTCTTACCTTTCTTTCCTTCTTTCCATACCTTTCTTTCCAGGTACCGTTTTGCGTTCCTCGCCCATTTCCCGCCAGATGAATGAATCAATATCCCCCTTTGTAAAAAAAAAAAAAAAAAAAAAAAAAAAAGAAAACAAAAAAAAAAAAAAAAAAAAAAAAAAAAATAAAAAAAAAAAAAAAAAAAAAAAAAAAAAAAAAAAAAAAAAAAAAAAAAAAAAAAAAAAAAAAAAAAAAAAAAAAAAAAAAAAAAAAAACAAAAAAAAAAAAAAAAAAAAAAAACCCTCATGAGTTCTACTCGAAGTGAGGTTATTTTTTTACAAGGTGGCTTCAATGGACGAAAATGAGCAGAACGAGGCCGGGGAGATGCAGCAACAGAGTTGTCAGTCCTCTGGGTTAATGGCTAGGACACAGCATATCGCTTTTTTTTTCCCCCCCCCAACCTGCAACCCCTCGGCTAAAGGGTGACGGTGAGGGCAAGAGAACCAGGGCAGACTGTTCTTTACCATTGGGAGGTGAGCCGGTTGTTTTTTTTGCGCGAGAAGGAATAGGAGGGAGGCAAGTGATCACATTCCTGGCCTGTCGCTTGTGTTTTGCAACGGGCTCTTTTTGCAATTGGAGGGAAGGGTGGGGGGTGGAAGCACTTTGCTTTGCCTGCCGCTGTTTTGCGGCAAGCCCTGTTTTTTGCTCCCGCAAGCTGTACCGATATATGGTACAGTGGTAATGGCGGGGACTGGTTGCGCATGATGCTTAAAATAGTTGGGGGGCAGGCTTATTTTTGGGGGAGGCTTATTATGGCGCATGCTCCTGAAAAGCCCGATTGGGCTTATTAGCAGGGCATGTCTTATTTTTGGGGGAAACACAGTACTCTGATGCACATTTCTCTCTACATGCAAGGAAGCAAGTAATTCTAAACTTGCATGTCACAGTGTAGATTTGTCATAATATTCTCATTTCCTCTGTGATAACATTTACATTTTGTCCTGAATGTGCCAAAATACAGAATACTGAATTTTATATAGGTAGGAATGCCGGCAACAGTATGCTGCATTTGCAAGACAGTTTTTTGGATTTAGTTTTTTAGAAAATCTTGGCTTGCAGAGAAATAGTAGAAGCAACCTTGGGATAAAATTTGTCCTTTGGTTGCATTTGTGGCATCCTGATAAAATATGTATGAAAAAAGGGACAATTCTATCCTTACCATTAGCAGGAAATGCTGCTTATGTCATGGTTGTGGCAAAGCTTAGCAACCTGCCCCTTTCTATTTTACTGTAAAAGACTTAAGACCCAGTAACTGTGATGCATGGTGGACGTTAATTAATAATGGGTTTATCTGCTGATAACTATGTTATATAAAATGGAGACTTTGAATGCAAGGTGCATAAATAGGTATAAAATGGGAGGGAAGGGAAGAGAAACTATTTGTGAAATAAAGAAAAAAGGGTAGGCTGTAATAGGATGGACTTGACAGGAATGGCTGAGTGAGAATAATACTTTCTAACTTGGACCAAAGTCCTAAGTATTAATAAAATTGTGATTATTCAGTGAATATTTGTTTAGAAAAGTGACAGTTTGTGTTGAATATTTGTTCTGAGTATACTCATAACAGTATGAATCAAAAGAACAATTGGTTTGATTATTTATGGGAATAAAGTGAGAAAATTAGTGAAATGATGCAAGGGCCAAAGTGAAAGTATGAATGCCTCCAACCAGAGAAAGTACAAGCCATGTATAAAGAGGTATGTAGAAGACGGCTTAATCTCGCAGCAGAATGAATGAATGAGTGGACACAAGAAAAGAACAGAGGAAAACAGAATAAGAAGCATTATGTTACAGTGTGTCACAGAAATATCTAGAGGTATGCTAATAGGATGCATTAGTACAAGATGAGGGAAAAAGGAGTGGATAAAGAACACAAATAAAAGAATTATTGCAGAATATGAGGATCAAGAGAACAATATTGTACAATGTATATAGAGGAAATAGGTATTGAAGAAAGCAAAGAATAATTAGAATTAAAAGAGGCAGAGAAAATGCAGAAGAGTTTTGAAGGAGGAAATAAAATTTAGAAGTAGATGAAAATTGCCTATAGCAGAATGAATGAAATTAAGAATAGATGTAATTTGGAATGAAGATAAAAATTAGGAAATCCTAAAAGGAGTCTTTTAAAGATCTGTATAGCAAACATTGTTTATGTCAAGAAGATAAATTAAAATGAAGATTATAAATGTTAGCATCCAAGGGAAGAAATGATGGAAAGGAGCTGAGAGTTCATGAACTTACTTCTAAGGCAGCTCATAGCAATCTCTATCAACAGTTTTGGAAGAGAACAATTTAATACAGGATATCTCTCCCCTTTCCCATTCAACTACAGCATTATGCTTTTCAGCCTTTGCAGCACGTATCAGAACACGTACATAAATGCAAGCTAAGGTAGTGTAGTACTCTTGTACAAATCTAATGGAGAGTTGACCCAGTAATAATACTCCATTCCAATATGTTTGTTTATTATTTTAAAAAATAGCACCACATTTTCTTAAAGGTGATCTTGATGATTCCAAGGACAATCTATATTGATAACTCCCTCCATCCTATTTACTTTCTTTTCTTAAAACTCTGCACATCTCCTGACATTACTTTTACCGAATTGGAAGCAGGACTAAATAGAAATTCGGAGTATGCTTAATACGTTCCTGTTAGAAAAACCTGAAGGATTTCCACCTCAGTAGGGACAAAAGAGGATGGGACATACTTCCACCAGCCTGAAATATCTTATATAGTAAAACATCTCTTTGAATACTTTACTTTGCCTTCTCTATAAATAATTTACCTTGTGATTGCATTAAGTGGTGTTGGAATAAGGGGAAAAATTTTGAAAAGATGGGTCAAGTTGCCCCTGTTGGAGACCACATTGTATTCAGAAGTGTTATCTAGTAGCTTGTAAAACACAATGGTTACTGTAACATAAAGGAATGACCAGAAGCAGTAG